>CM070488.1:36076045-36121105 GCA_036324585.1 Champsocephalus esox
ATGTTAGGCATTGTGATGTTACACCACTTACTGTTGTTATTGTGTTTAAATATTTTGCCGTGAATCATTCACCCTTTGTTACTATAATGAAAATGTAATGATGATGTAATACATTCAATAAACAACAGTCTACAGCCATGCGAGTCCCTGCTTTTTCACCTTCACTTAAAGGAGACCTATCATGCTATATTTAAATGATATAGTGTATGACCATACCTATATAAGGTATATTTATACATTTCATTTTTCAAAATACCAAACAGATCATTTTTTAGACATGCCTCGTTTCGCTCATTTTCGCTCTATTCCAAGCCCGTCTTTGAAAATTCTGAGCAGCAGCTGACCACGCCCCCCTGCAGAAGAGCAGGCATGAGCCGGCGAGAGTCACGTTTACCATGCTTGCTGTGATTACGAGTGTGGAATAAACATGTCATCTCAGAGCAATGCATGTGTTCAAGCATATTATCAATTTGATCCAGAAACTGACCCTGAAGCAGCGGAGGTTTTGGTGGAGGTGCAGAAATCTCGGTTGCAGCAGGACGTTTCTGAATGGTTAGCTGACAAGCTGTTGTCCCTATTTATTTTACTCTGTTACGATGCTTGCTCCTTATTCCGTTAATATTTTGGCTAATTAGCAAGAATGCAATGTGTACAGTTTGTAATGCAAAAACAGCGATATATATATATATATATATATATATATATATATATATAATATATATATATATATATATATATATATATATTTATAAAGGGAGACATTCATATTTTCAGCATATATACAATGGCCTCATTTTGTTTATTAATAGTTTACAGTCCTTTTCTTCCAACATCGTGCAACAACCGTTGGAAAGTTGAATAACTTAGGATGATACAAAGTATAACTCAAACAACACCTCAGTTGTCAGCAATGTGTGTAGTTTCATGTGTTTTTAAAAGCTCAGTTTTTTGCAAATTGCGTCACGATGCCTTCTGAACCGGAGAATGTGTGCTGCATGGAGATACCACAGGTAACATTTTTGACAGCTTTACTAAGTTGTCTGTTTAAATACATTTGTCACATGTCATTCAATATATGTTTATCACAATTTGTCAAGACGGATGCAGTAACTTGAGGACTCTGTAACCTGTATGATGGACCATCCTGGATTGGAGCCTGTGCGCCTAAATATGTTCTCCCTGCAGAATGCGTTCAATATGTACAGAGCTGAACATGGTGGACTACAGTTGAGGCATATAGAGCAGTGAGTGGTTTGTTTGTTTTGAGTGAAATTGTAAAACGAATGCTAATATTGTTCATGGAAATAAATACTGGTGTATATGGCTTTATGCAATCTTTAATTCTGTCATTGTACATGTACTATTATATACTACACAGCAATGGCATAACACACCCATGTGTACAACAACAAAGTCCACACACAACCTTATGCTTTTGAAATCAGAATATTCTTTACCCATCCAAACATGAATAATCATGACACATTTTGATATCAACTTGGAACTTTATTGTCAAAATCAACGGTTTAAAAAACCCATAAAAAAAACCTAAATGTAGCCTACTAGTATTCTGTATAAATGACACTAAATATTTTTACAGAAGCTTTGTGAGCTGGTGCTGGGGCTTCCTTGGACGCAGGATCAGAGTGGTGATTCTGGCCTGCGTTGTCCTCAGGATACGCAGGGAGTTTCCTGATCCGTGAAATGTCGATGTTGGGTTCAGGCAGCAGCCAAATTGAACCGTTTAGCATACCTGGCGATGACCTCCTCCCTGTCAGGTCGCTCATAATGGTGCAGGGTCCACAAAGACTTGGTCGAAGATGAGGTCCATCAAGTTGGCCACGTAGCTTGTGCAAAGGTAAAACAAGCACAACAAAAAATGTGGTTTAGATCAGTATATCCATGTAAAAAACTGAAAGTTCTTTCTCATTTTTTTATTTTATATTTGTAAATGGTTGTATAATAAATATTTTAAACACTTACGGAATGTGGGGTCAGTCTTTACTGGTTTTGCTCTGCATTCTCCCTTCCTGGCCTTTAGGAACTGCAGTTTATACATAGGGTTTCCAGTAGATATAGTGGCTTGTGCACGCTCAGTGTTTTCATTGTAGTGCAGGGCTGCCAGTCTTTCATTTCCGCCATGATACAAACAAATGTAAATAATAGCAAAGGATGTACAAATTGTCACTAATTAGTAAATATGTGAGGTGCTGGCCTGTAAAGAAGAACACATAGTTAGAACAAAATCATCTCAACTTAGTATTCAGGATGAGAAAATACTATTTGGATAAATATAGTCTGAAATCCCAAAAGATGGGGCTAAAACTCTAACATTTAGCAAAGCTCTTTGCTTAGCCTTTTCCAATCTGAGTTAGTTTTGAACCGTAACGTGCATGCTGTGTTTCTGACTCAATACAGGTGATGTGTTGCAGAGGGGCTGAGCTCAGTAGACTGACTGTAATGAGTGCTAGCCACTAATTAGCCTGTTGCTAGAGGTAAGGCCTTGTCAACAACAACAGACCAACGGGGCTTTAGCTCAGTTTTACTCATGGTGTGTGTCCCCCCTCGCATACATACACAGTGTTGTATCCTAACACACCCCCATTTATATTCATGTGCGCAAACAAGTAAACACACAAAAGCTTTTACATATAACGCTGCAAAACATGGCATGTCTCATTAGCGTAGCGTAGCTTAGCTTACAGATCGATGATATCTGATCGTTCTTACAGACTACAATCACAAAAGCTTTTATATATAACGCTGGGAAAAACGGCACTTACCTACAGAAGATTACGTTTGTTATTATAACTTACTCAATATGATTTTAGAGGATACTAAATGCTAATAAATAGGAGAATAAATACTTGTGTTATCGGCTAGGGCGTGGCTTTACAGCCTTCACACAGATCACCATTACGGCAGTATGTCTGAACATGTTAGCAAATGCCTGATAATTTAAATAAAAGACAGAGCAAAGACTGCGGAGCGTACAAAATAAAATAAAATCTTACAAAAACATATAAACACCTAACAGATTACTATTTGGGTTTGAGGTGATATTGATACCGTGAAGCTACATGCTACATATACCAGCTAGAGATAGCTTTATCAGGAAAAACACCGCTAAATAAAAACATACAGCTTCAATATTGGATGTGTCCTCACTGGCCTGGTCCCGGATGGTTGGTATTGATCCCGGGTTTAGCATTAGTTTGGAGGCATATCCGTGTTGGACTTGAGAGAAGTTCATAAACATGTCCGTGGTAAAATGTTTGGAACACACAAACAGAAATTTGCCTGGGTCTTCTGCCACATGTCCCTTGAAAATGAAGTCTAGCCACATAATTATTTTCTTTTTCCACTGATGGCATAGCATGCAGTCCCCTGTCCCGAGTCTTGCAGCCAACAACAGCACAACGTTTAACTGGCTTAGACATCCTGGCAAACGCAGGCAAAAACACAGATGTGACTGGGGTTGATTATTTAGCCTGCCGATAGCCTATATGCGAATGAGAGGTTTGGCAATGCACGTGGCCGTGGCTCATTCCCATGATAGGTGGAGAGTTGACCAATAAGAGGAGCACCTCTTTGTGATGTAGAAAAGTGTTGAAATCTGGATCCGTTTTTTTCAGATCCGTTGCAGCCTCTTTTTTAGAGATTTGGCAAAGGAGGAAAATAGAGAGGGTTGTGTTTTCTGACGCTTGGTGACTTCCCTGGAACACCGGGGACACATATTCATGTATAAAGGACGTACAAAGGTGCATTTTGCATGATAGGTCCCCTTTAAATTATTGCTGTTGTTAGCCATTTGGAACATGTTAGTTTAACCTTGAAGCATGCTAACATTAGCTAATTATCAGTGCAGATGAGGATTATGGGAATTAATAAACTATCAAGCTTTCTATGTTTGGCCCCCTGCCTTAACTGTAATGTTATACAGTATGTACAGTAAATTACAAAGATCGGCAGTTTTGTGTCCAACACGTTTGCCTTGGTGAACTATTTTTGCAAGAACATATTTTGTCAATTGTTAGTAAGATTAATCACTTTCCATGCAAGTTTAGTATGAATGTGCTGTTTTGAAAATAAAGTGTTTTACATTAACATTTTGAATGTATCTATGATAGAAGTAGAATAAACACTAAACAACCACATATAATATCACAAAAAGGGGGCCTGAAACCTGACATTCACTTTTAGGACCAAACTGACAGTTTTTCTTGTGGTCTTGGGTCAAAATGTTTATTTTCAAAAATATATTACCTTCCACGAAATTACACATGGAAATTGCTTCTGTTGTCCCAGTTTTATTAATTTGATTAACAAGACAACTTTCAGGGATTTTCACTAACAGCTGGCCTACTCCAGATACAATGCACTTTTCAACAGCTCACCTCTGGCTGGCAGATGACCATCACCAGTGCTCCAACCACATACACAAGCCGATGGGCCCAAGCCCATGCTAAAAACGAAATATATACAAATGTACAGTATTTAAAAAAAACCTGAGCCGGCAGGACAGCCAGACGCTCTCTTCGGCCTCTGTAAGATTAGGCGCAAGAAGCTACCTAGAGCTTCACTGGCCCCGCAAGACGCTAAGGCCAGTGATCACAGGGGTTTAAGGAGCCGCTCAAGCTAGCCTGCTGGACGGAGGCCAACTGACAGGTTCAAGTGGCACCCCCACATAGGCCACTCACAGCCGGGTTACCTGTTGGGAAGCCATAGACAATATATAGCGCTGGCTAGCACGCAAAACCAACTCCCCAAAGGGAGCGGATGAAGCCTTATCGCCGCAGGCCCAAGGACCGCGTCCATGCACCTGGTGAAGGTGCGAGGGGCCAGCGAGATCCCAAAGGGGAGAACACATCATTCGAAGAACTTGTCCTTGCAGAACCGTAGGAACCGCCTGTGACCCTCCTAGATGGGAATCTAAAAGTAGGTGTCCCTGAGCTCTATGGTGGAAAACTTATCGCCTGCTTGGATTGCCTGCCTCACCCCGGGAATTGTCAAATATTTAACTTCAGGGGCCGGAGAAACCGGTTGAGGCCACTGAGGACCAGGATTGGTCTTAGTCTCCCATCCTTTTTGGGGACGAGGAAATAGCGGGAATAGAACTCAGCCCGCCGATCCCCTGGCAACACCTCCCTGACTGCACCTTTTGCTAGGAGGGTGGAAACCTCCACCCGTAACGCCTCTGTGTGCCGCGGGTCCGTCACTGACGAAACCGTTGCTGATCTCGCCATAGGGGGAAGTCCGAGCAAACTGAAGCCGGTAACCCTGGGTCATGGTTGAGACCACCCAGTGGTCCGTGCTCAGAACTGTCCAAACCATGCGGCGGGCTTGTCACGATTCTTATGTCATGTCACGGTTTTAGTTTTGTGTCTGGTAATGGGTTTTGTTTTGCTGTTCTTTTCTCCCTGTGTTTTCCTCCCTGTCGTTAGTTTCCCTGGTGTGTCTGATTGTCTAATTGTGTTCACCTGTTGCCCTTGTGTTTCTGCCTCACCTGCCTGGCTGTTTCTCGTCTCGTGATTACCCCTCCCTGTATTTAGTCTTGTCTCTTCCTGTGTTCCCAGTTCAGTGTTTGTCTTTCATGTCTCCCTTCATGTTGGTCACAGTCACCTTTTGTTTGGATGCTACCTCGTGCTACATTACCTGTTCATGGATTCATGTTTTTTAGCGTTTGTAAATAAAGTTCGCCTTTTGTTTCATTTTGAAACCCGCTTCCCTCCTCAATCTGCATTTGGGTCCTATTTTTCCCTAACCCTGACAGAATGAACCGACCAAATATTGTTACAATTATTGTTTTGTCACGTTTTATATGTCTTGGTTTGGGTGTTTTGCTGGTCTCCCCGTCATGTTTTCCGCTTGGTATATTGTCTGGTCCTTTTCCCTGTGTTTTTCCTCCTGTCGTTAGTTTCCCTGGTGCGTCTAATTTCCTGATTGTTCCCACCTGTGTCTAGTTACCCTGTGTTTAAATTCCCCTGTCTCCCAGTGTTGAGTGTTGGCTCGTCTTGTGATTTGGCTTGTCCTCGGTGAGTGTTCTGTTCTGCCTGTATATATATATAGCCTTGAAATAAAGGAATTCTTTTCACTTTAATCTGCATTTGGGTCCTACCTGCTTCCTTCGCTCTACACCGTAACATTACGAACCAACCAAAGGATGGACCCAGCGGATTCAGCTTTTTTGATGCCACAGGCGGCTGCTAAGAGAAGGAGGCGCAAAGCCAAGCTAGCAGCCATGCCTACCTGCTCCAGTACGGGCCCACGCAGCTTTGCGTCCATACTGGATTACCTGGCTTACACAGCCAGGGTCCAGGCTTCCGCTCCGGACCTTACAGCCAGGTTTCCGGCTCCAGCTGCCACAGTCCCATCTCAAGTTTCCTCTCGAGTCCCCTCTCCAGTTTCCTCTGGAGTCCCCTCTGGAGTCCCCTCTGGAGTCCCCTCTGGAGTCCCCTCTGGAGTTCCCTCTCGAGTCCCCTCCTCTAGTCCCTCCTTTAGTCCCTGCTCTAGTCCCTCCTTTAGTCCCTCCTCTCGTCCCTCCTCTAGTTCCCCTCGCGAGTCCCCTCTCGAGTTCCCTTCTCTAGTCCCTCCTCTAGTCCCTCCTCTAGTTCCCCTCTCGAGTCTCCTCTCGAGTCCCCTCTCGAGTTCCCCCTTGGTTCCCCTCTCGAGTCTCCTCTCGAGTCCCTTCTCGAGTCCCCTCTCGAGTTCCCCCTTGGTTCCTCTTTCGAGTCTCCTCTCGAGTCTCCTCTAGGGTCCCTACTCCGGGTCCCGTCCCATTGGGGGCTCCGTCGACTACTCCTCTGCCGGAGGTCCTGCCAGTCGTATGTCTGTCCCGTTGGAGGCCCCGCCGACTACTCTCCTGCCGGGGGTCCTGCCAACCCTGTGTCCTGTCCCGTTGGAGGTCCCGCCGCCTACTCTCCTGCCGGGGGTCCTACCAACTCTTTGTCCTGTCCCGTTGGGGGTCCCGCCGTCTACTCTCCTGCCGGGGGTCCTGCCAACCCTTTGTCCTGTGCCGTTGAAGGCCCCGCCGACTGCTTTCCAGCCGGGGGTCCTGCCGGCCCTTTGTCCTGTCCCGTTGGGGGTCCCGCCGTCTGCTCTCCTGCCGGGGGTCCTGCCAACCCTTTGTCCTGTGCTGTTGGAGGCCCCACCGACTGCTCCCCTGCCGGGGGTCCTGCCAATCCCGTGTCCTGGTCCTCTTCCGTGGGGGATCCTGCCGAGGCCTGTCCCACCAGCTCCGACACCGGGTCATGCCCGGCCTCCGGCGCTGTCCCGTCAGTGCCTTCCTGCCCGGCCTGCGGAGCTGTCTGGTCTTCGCCCTCGAGCCCGGCCCCCTGAGTGCAGCGGGCCTCGCCCTCGGGCCCGGCCCCCTGACTCTTCCTGCCGCTGCCTTCGCCCCTCCATGGTCCCCATCTTGGACTCTGTCTGGCCCCCGGGCCGTCCGCCCGAATCCCCCTTTTTGGACTCTGCCTTACCCCCGGGCCGTCCGCCCGAGATCCCTTCCTGGTACTCTGCCTTGCCCCCGGGCCGTCCTCCCGAGACCCCTTCCTGGTCCTCTGCCGTGCCCCTGGGCGGTCAGTTCAGTCCCGTCCTCCAGACCCCCTCCACCCACCCTGGTGGCCCTAGTTTTATGTGTCACACGGGTCGGCGCCGGATACATACATACAGACACCAAAATAACCCTTGTCTGATATCTGGGCAGCCTGTAGTTGCAACAGGATAACGGGGCTCGATGAATTGACCTTGGAGATAGACAATCTCCCTTTGATGTTTGTTTTGTCGTCCCATAAGGTATAATAATAATAATAATAATAATAATAATAATAATAATAATAATAATAATAATAATAATAATAATAATATATTTTATTTATAAGCGCACTTTTCATTTGCGTAAACAAAACTCAAAGTGCTACAAAATTAAAATGTAAAAAGGGTGAAACAAAACAACAATACAAAACAATTAAAACTACATAATAAAAGCTGTGACATTTATGCCGGCATGGCATAATGTGGGGGATTTCAAAATCTAGTTAAAAGCTATTCTAAAAAGATGGGTTCTATTTCGTCCCTACTGACCGCCAGAGGCGGTGCTTTAGCACTGGATATTGTTGGAGATTTTAGTTGACAACTTGTCCGCATTTCAAATCTCCGCGCGTCCCTAAAACAAGCTGGTTATATTACAGGAAGGAGTCCAGAGCATACAAGTAACCGTTTCACAATAATCTACTTTAATGGTAATATACAATGCAATACAATCAATACATTACCATACAAAACCATATTATATCATATGCATAATGTCAGGATTAGGCCCACTCCTGGCTCCTGCCCACAGGCCGCCAGAACCTTCCAGTCCGAGCGACGCGAGAAGAGAGAGAGAGCAAAAGGCTGGATAGCCTTTAGTACCAACAGGGGTGGAGTTTCATTTGGGAGATACTAACACGCTGTCTCACAGAGAATTAGCGCGGGCAGCTTTGAAAGCCACAGGTGTTGGGAAGGCCTACAGGATGCACCTCATTAAAATGTCCCTCCTCCTTTAACCCTACCGATGGTTTAACCCAGAAAAACATTCTCAGGGATCTGAGTTAACTGTATGTAAACTCATCACCTTCCCCCGTCTTCCTTTGTCCTCAAAAAAGCACATGTTAGCAGGCCCAAAAACCCAGCTCACAGTTTGCTACACAAATCATTTTCCCTTTTAAGCTTATTCAATATTTGCATGAATACATACAGATATTTCCTTACAATATGTCCATCGCGCGCATGCGCAGCTCGAGTACCAACAACAACAAAGTCACCTGTGACCCACGTGACACCGGCTATATCAGCCGTTATTGTCAGAGGATCTGTTCCTTTTCATCTTCTCGCTGCGCGAGGGTACCGTGGCTACGTTTTCGTAGCCTACAGCGTTCAGGTTTGAACGTTTGATCTGAGGGATTTCTCTGCAAGCAGCTGGCCGTGTGAAGCTTCGTGACTGACAGTCGGAGCTACGGGTCGTTAAACGCGTCCTCCAGGAGCTGCGCCGGCTGTGCAGAGCCTCCACAGACAGGTTTGTGTCAGCTTGTTGCTGGTGATGGCTGTGTTTCCACACCCGCTCCCAGCCAAGTTGTCCTGATTACCGTCTTATTGTTTGTGGCTTAGACTTTCTGGTGACGACAGTGTTCCCGCTTCCTCTCCCATAAAGCTGCCCTTATGCTCTTTTGAAAGTTCTGCTTGTGGCGTTGTGCCCGAGCTATCATTAGCATTTGAGTCCCAGCTTTGGCTGCGTCCCTCAATCAGTTTAGTATGGAAAGCCAAGAGTGTCATACTTTAAATCTGTTTTTCGTTTAGATGCAGAAAGTAAGGTAAGTACTTTCTATTTCTTAGAAGCTATTATCTGGTCTTAACATTTGTGTTCTGACTTGGTCGCTTGATTGTTAGCAGGAGCCGCTTGGCGAACACCTTGCTGTTGAGCTTAACTATTAACTCAGGGCAGTGCTCCCGCTCCCTGTAGCATAGGGTTTGATTGCAGTTGCGCTAGATCGTTGTATTACTGCTCCTAGTACTAGACTCCTAGCACTAGGATGATATGCAGAGAACATCTTCACGGCGGGTGCTGTGTGCTCGGCATGTGCGGTTACTAATGTAACCAGGCACGGTTCTATGCGGGCTGTTCTCTTTCTTAGAAGCTAATTATCTGGTCTTAACATTGTGTTCTGAATTGGTTGCTTGATTGTTAGCAGCAGCCGCTTGGCTAACACCTTGCATGTACGGTTAAGCTTCAGTATTTAACTCAGCCGGTGAGGGCAGTGCTCTCGCTGCTGCTCCCAGTAAACGCATGGTATGGTTGCAGTAGCGCTATATCGTTGTATTTACTGCTCCTAGTACTAGACTCCTAGCACTAGGACGATATGCAGAGAACAATCTTCACTGTGTGTGACGTGTGCTCTGCATGTATGGCCATTAAGGAGGATTTCATCCTCCCAATATTATATTGTCTAGTGGGCAGCCGTTGGCTGACACTTTTAGGCACCGGCCACAGTTACTATTGTAACTATGGTTCCAAGCTGTGTAAGTACTGGCCATAGTTAATACTGTAACTACGGTTCCAAGCCGTGCACGTACTGGCCATAGGCAATACCATAACTACGACTCTATGCTGTGTAAGTACTGGCCATAGTTACTACTGTAACTACGGTTCTAAACCATGTAAGTACTGGCCATAGTTACTACTGTAACTACGGTTCCAAGCCGTGCAAGTACTGGCCAGAGTTACTACTGTAACTACGGCTCTATGCTGTGTAAGTATCCAAGCCGTGCAAGTACTGGCCAGAGTTACGACTGTAACTACGGTTCTAAGCCGTGTAAGTACTTGCCATAGATACTACTGTAACTACGGTGAGATGCCGTGTAAGCCCTGGCCATGGTTACTGCTGTAACTACGGCTCTGTGCTATTCTATTCTTTAGAAGCTAGTTATCTGGTCTTAAACATGTGTGTTATTTGACTTGATCTCGCTTGATCGTTAGCAGCAGCCGCTCGGCTAACGTCTTGCGTATACTGTTAAGCTTCTTTATTTTACCCAGCTAGGTGAAGGCAGTGCTCTCGCTCCCGCTCCCTCTCCCGGTAATGCGGATGTAGCTACATCCCTTTTTCTGTTCGGCGAGTAGTAGCACCGCTCTACTCTTCCCGTTAAGCAGGTAGCCGGTGAAGGCTCTGTTCCCGCACCCGCTCCCGGTTACACTGCATCTGGCATTCGTCTCTAACTCAGCCGGCAGTGTTCTCGCCCCCGCTCCTGGTAGACGCTGAACTGCCGTGTTTATTAATCCAGCCAGGTGAGGGCAGTGCTCTCGCTCCCGCTCCCTCTGCCGGTAACGTGGGTGTAATTACATCCCTCTTTCTGTTCGGCGAGTAGCAGCAACGCTCTACTCTTTCCATTAAGCTCCCGGCTACGCTGCATCTGGCTACCTACAGAATGGTTAATTCATGTAGCGCCTGTATGGCTTCTCTTGAGCCTGAGGACGGCCACGACCGCTGCCCCTCCTGCCTCGGCCGCTTCTGGCGGTCAGTGGGGACGAAATTCGAGCATCTGAGGGAGGTTCTCACGGTAAACGCCTGCATGAGCTGTAGCTGCATGCCTCGGGTGCTCAGAGTGGCTCGAATCACTGAGGTGGAACGTCTGGCAGCAGCCAACAGACACCTCTCCTTGTCACGTCCTCCTCCAGATCAATTCGGCCGTTCCCGGCGACTTGAGGGAGCGATGGCTGTGTGCTCCCCCCAATAGAAGGACTAGAAACAGGCTGTCCTCTAAAGTGGATCGGCTAGCTGCCGATAGGGGCATGATGAAGTCGCCTCTTCAGCCTGGGCCCGGTGTAGGGGCTGCTCCCCCCCCCCTCCTTTGGTTGGGGGGTGAGCTGTTTAGATCAGCTGCCCTGGAGGCACTGGAGCGTGCCGCCCAAGCTAGGCAGACCAGGCAGCAGCACTCGGGTCCTCGCAGACCTGTGCCCAGTCCCAGCAGGCCCAGGGGCTGCTCTAGCAGCCGCACTCAGCCGCCGGATTACAGGGGTTGTCTGCCGAGGTCTTAGCGGCCCACTCAACCGCCTCCCAATGACTTTCGTGCCCCATGTCGCCCGCCTTCCAGGCGGCCTTGTGCCTCAGAGCCTTACTGGAACCCCCCAGGAGGCTCCAGGGTCCGGGGGGCTGGGCTCTGAAATCCCGGGGGGGGTCGCCGGCTGCTTTCCCAGCAGCAGCTCAGTTTCTGGGCAGTCTGTACTTCTGTTCCTTGTGTGGTTTTCACCTTAACCCAGGGGTACGGACCGCAGCTCCGGCCCCTAGCCTTCGACTGGGTCTAATTGCCAGTCGTCAGCGAACTCTGGGCCAAGAGTTGTCCGTCCTTTTGTCCAAGGACGCAATCAACCCAGTAAGACCCTCTGCTTAGCCAGGGGGTTCTACTCGGCATACTTTCTCGTGAGCAAGAAAGTCGGCGGATTTCGCCCGATCTTGGACCTCAGAGGAATCAACAGATTCCTGAAGGTGCTGCCATTCTATATGCTGACTACTGCATACGCACAGGTGGAGTGGTTCCCAACCGAGGGATGCCTACTTCCACGTGGGCCGGGCAAGAGGGTGCCTTATATTCAGTTCCTCCGGCCCTTGGGCAGACTGGCAGCTGCCTCGGCCGCTGGGCCCTTAGGCCCGCTGTCGTTGTGCCCCATGCAGATGTGGCTGAACAGCCTTCACTTGGACGCCAAGTGGCACAGGCACAGTGAAGTCAGGGTGTCGCAGCATTGCTCCATTCTCCGTCACGCTGGAGGGGCAGGGCCTATCTCCTGGTAGGCGTGCCCATGGGCGCCCTCCCATCCCGCCAGGAGACCATCACCATAGGTGCATGTCTCTCAGGGTGGGGTGCAGTGTGGCAGGGCAGGACAGTTCAGGGTCAGCGGTCTGCCCAGCAGAGTGCGCGCCGGGTCAACGTGCTAGAGCTTCGGGCCGTGCAGCTTGCACTCACGCACTTTCTACCCCAACTGGGGGGCAAGCATGTGCGTGTTCCTTGGGGACAGCATGTACATTGTTGCTTCGACAATAGTCCCTTCTAGATAGTGGACGTTCTCACTGCACTCTGAATTTATGTGGCTGCGATTCTGCCCGACATGTTCGGGTCGACCGCGCCACGGCGGGGTGCCACAGGTCGGTGTCCCTCTTTATGAGAGGGGCTTTACGGCATTGTCCCCCTTGCACCCCAAGGGCTCCGGCTTGGGACCTCCCCTTGCTGCCGGATGCCCTATCATCTCCTCCCTTCGAGCCCCTGGCCCAGGTGGGGCTTAGGTGGCTGCCCACGAAGGCTGCATTTCTGCTTGCCATAGCCTCAGGGAAGTGAGTCGGGGAGTTGCATGTCCTCTCCATAAACAATACATGCCCGAGGTGAGACTCTCAGGCGTTGTCCTTTGGGCAAATGTGGCATTCCCGCCCGGGGTCCTTCCACAAACTCACTTCAATCAGCCTGCCCAGCTGGCACGCTTTGACATTCAGGAGTACGGCACATCGAAGTTGCTGTGCCCGGGGGGTGCCCAAAGGGCGTATATCAAGGCTACTGCCTGTATACGGCAGGAGGAGCAACTCTTGAGTTTGCCCTGGCGCCACTAAAGAAGGTTAGGCCCTCTAACCAGTGGCTTCCCCTCTGGGTTGTCGATACCATCTCACAGGCTTACAGGGCCAGTGGCCGCCCCCTGCCATCAGGCTGAGATGCCACTCTACAAGGAGCATCTCAACATATTGGGCTGCCCTGAGAGGGGTGCCCCTGGAGACCATCTGCGCCACGGCGTCGTGGGCGTCTTCTGGCACATTCTCCAGTTGTCATCAGGTCAATGTCGCCACTCCCCATTCTTTGGGTGTGGTCCTTTTGCCGAGCTCCGCTGCTTCCAGTGGTGAGCAAGGGCTTGGATTCTTCATGACATTGTTGGTATAGGTCATCCAGTGCTAAAGCACCGCCTCTGGCGGTCAGTAGGGACGAAATAGAACGATATTTACGGCTGTAACTACGGTTCTATGAGTCCCGGATGACCGCCAGAGTTCCCTGTCACTCAGAATTATTGTATGCTCGCGAGAAGATTCGGGGAACAGATCCTCTGACAATACCAGCTGATATAGCCGGTGTCACGTGGGTCACAGGTGATTTTGTTGTTATTGGTACTCGAGCTGCGCATGCGCGCGATGGACACATCCAGTGCTAAAGCACCGCCTCTGGCGGTCATCCGGGACTCATAGAACTGTAGTTACAGCCGTAACTATCGTTTTTAGGCCTTTTTTGAAAGCCTCCACAGTCTGTGGTGTCCTCAGCTGGTTTGGGAGGGCATTCCACAATCTCGGAGCAGCAGAGTAGGATGTCATTGTCGACGGTATCAAATGCTGCAGTTAGATCCAGGAGGATGAGGAGAGATGGAGATCCGGTGTCAGCTGTCATCAGCAGGTCATTGGTCACCCTGACTAAGGCAGTTTCTGTACTGTGGCCCTGGCGGAAACCAGACTGGAATTTTTCAAAGAGTTTATTCAGTGTTAGATGTTCCTGGATCTGAATGGCAACTACTTTCTCCAGTACCTTGGATAGGAATGGCAGGTTGGAGATGGGTCTGTAATTGGCTAGGACTTCTGGGGTCTAAAGTGGGTTTTTTGAGGAGTGGTTTGATGACAGCAGCTTTTAATGGTGGTGGAACATGACCAGACTGGATGGACTGGTTTATCACTGAAGTGATCAGCGGACTTAAGGCACCAATGTTCGATTTAACCAAAGCTGTGGGAAAGGGGTCCAGGGCACAGGTGAAGAGTTTCATCTTTTTGATGATGGCCTCAACTTCATGCTGCGAGATGTTAGTGAAGCAGCAAAGAGGCTGGGTCAGTTCAGGCTGGGGGTTGACGGTAAGGACTAGCAGAGCAGCGGAGTTTGTGAGGAGAGAGCGGATGGTCTCTACCTTTTTCCTGAAAAATTTGATCAAATTATCACACTGCGTCTCTGTGGTGTCTTTGTGTAGTGGAGTCTGAGGTTTGAGGAGATGGTTTATGGTGGAAAAAAGTAGCTTGGAGTTGCCAGGGCTATTGTTGATGATGGCGGAGTAGAATTTTGACCGTGTGTCTCTGAGGGACTTTGCGTATGCATTTTGGTGGTCCCGGTATGCCTGTCTGTGTACAGAGAGGCCTGAAGCCTTGAAGCGCCGCTCAAGGACACGCCCCGCTGTCTTCATTTTCCTCAGCTCGCATGTGTACCAGGGGGCTGACCGTGAGAAAGTGACTGTTCTAGTTTTGACAGGGGCGTGGAGATCCATGAGAATGCTCAGAGATGTATTGTACAAATCCACAGATTCATTTACTAATGTAGGAGTTATTGTGGAGAGATGCTGGAGATCCGAGATCATGGTGTCCGGGTTGATGTTTTAGATTTCTGAAACGGATTTGACGCTTGGGTTTGGTGTGGGGTAGCAGCAGTGGCAGCTTCATTGAGATGGCCTTGTGATCTGACACACCTAGATCGTAAACAGTTTATTAATGGGGGCAGAGTTTGTGATTACAAAGTCCAGTGTGTGTCCCCTAGTGTGTGTGGGGACCTCAACATGCTGTGTTAGGTTGAGGCAGTCCAGAAGGTGATGGCGGGTCGCGTTTTTCATTCGATCAGTGAAAAATCAGGAAAATACTCCGTTATATGTTGGGGAAACCAGAGAAAAGGGGTGAAAATGGAGAAATTGTATGCCAAAATAGTGTCTCATAATTCCCTGACAACTCTCCTTGAATTCCTCCAGAGACCAGTTCAAAAAGTTTGGTAAGAACCATGATTGGGGTCCTTTTTCTAAGTGCTCTCAAAAACCGGGTTTCCGATTTCGTGCAGATGGTAGCTTGGAAAAGATGAATGCATTTTCTTTGACGGAGGAAGGGAGGTCTCAATTCCCCTCTCTGTTGTAAAGTGCAACAGGGGAGTGAAATAGTGTTGCACTTTTTTGAGCCCCTCCTCCGTTGGCACTTAGCCGTTTTTTCGAGAATTTAGAAAATCATGAAATAGACTGGGGAAATCACCTATTTGTAGCCCCTCACAGAGCCCCAAACGACGGACTAAGAAGCTCCAGCATCTCTCCCTGACATGCACACTTCCATAACATTGCACACCGTGAGAACCCGGGCCCCCGGACTTAAGAACTCCCCCACGGACTAAACCCAGATGTTCACACCCTACATAACCTCATGCCCCTGGTAATCTTAAAGGGGGGTGGATTTTACCGTCCGCCCATCGGCATCCATATTTGGCCTTATTCACAGCACCACCCACCCTCCTGTGGAGGATGTTCTCATGGCCTTGGTAACACTTAAAGGTGGTGGATTTTGTGGTGATTTACTGTCCGCACACCAGCATCAATATTTGGCCTTATTCACAGCACCACCTGCCCTGCTGGAGGTTCACACTTTAACTTTTTAACTTTTTACCCTCCTCTGCTTTACACATCCTCCCACACTTGAGCACTCCTCACTCGGACTAAACCCCTCCATGCACACCCAGACTGCACCAAGAGAACAGGCTGCTTCACAGCACTTTGCAAGCGAGGAAAAGTGATTGAATCCTGGGTATATATGTTTTAAATAGTCTGATACCTCCAGGGTGCATCACCACATTTTACAAGCCAGGGAAGGTGCCTGAATCCTGGGTAAACATTGTTTAATTGTTTAAGTGTTTATAAATGTGTGAAAACAGTGTTTTGTCACTTTCAAAACTCTGCCGTCATTGACCGGATAAATTGGTTCGATGTTGTATTCAATCTGATCGTTAATATTCCAGTGAGATGAAGTATGTACAATGACCGGAGTGATCCCATGTTAATTTTGTCCTAATACCGGAGCATTCCCTAACCCTGGTTTCTCTGTTGCCCTCTAGTACGCCTCTGCCAGGGCAGCCCTCTTTTGCTCCACGCTGGTTGCTCCCCTCCATTTACCATAGCTGCAAGACAGCAAGTAGGTAAATTAATACAACTCCACTTCAAATGGATCATCTGCTGGGTCCATATTTGGTCGGTTCATTCTGTCAGGGTTGGGGAAAAATACGACCCAAATGCAGATTGAGGAGGGAAGCGGGTTTCAAAATAAAACAAAAGGCGAGCTTTATTTACAAACGCAGAAGAACATGAATCCATGAACAGGTAATGTAGCACGAGGTAGCATCCAAACAAAAGGTGACTGTGACCAACATGAAGGGAGACATGAAAGACAAACACTGAACTGACAGGGGAACACAGGAAGAGACAAGACTAAATACAGGGAGGGGTAATCACGAGACGAGAAAAAGCCGGGCAGGGGAGAAACAAAAGGGCAACAGGTGAACACAATTAGACAATCAGACACACCAGGGAAACTAACGACAGGGAGGAAAACACAGGGAGAAAAGAACAGCAAAACAAAACCCATTACCAGACACAAAACTAAAACCGTGACATGACATAAGAATCGTGACAAGCCCGCCGCATGGTTTGGACAGCTCTGAGCACGGACCACTGGGTGGTCTCAACCATGACCATGTTACCGGCTTAAGTTTGCTCGGACTTCCCCCTAACGCGAGATCAGCGACGGTTTCGTCAGTGACGGACCCGCGGCACACAGAGGCGTTACGGATGGAGGTTTCCACCCTCCTAGCGAAAGGTGCAGTCAGGGAGGTGTTGCCAGGGGATCGGCGGGCTGAGTTATATTCCCGCTATTTCCTCGTCCCCAAAAAGGATGGGAGACTAAGACCAATCCTGGTCCTCAGTGGCCTCAACCGGTTTCTCCGGCCCCTGAAGTTAAATATTTGACAATTCCCGGGGTGAGGCAGGCAATCCAGGCAGGCGATAGGTTTTCCATTATAGAGCTCAGGGACACCTACTTTCAGATTCCCATCGAGGAGGGTCACAGGCAGTTCCTACGATTCTGAAAGGACTAGTTATTCGAATTATGTGTCCTCCCCTTTGGGATCTCGCTGGCCCCTCGCACCTTCACCAGGGTGCATGGACGCGGTCCTTGGGCCTGCAGCGACAAGGCTTCATCCACTCCCTTTGGGGAGTTGGTTTTGCGTGCTAGCCAGCGCTATATATTGTCTATGGGTTCCCAACAGGTAACCCGACTGTGAGTGGCCTGTGTGGGGGTGCCACTTGAACCTGTCAGTTGGCCTCCGTCCAGCAGGCTAGCATGAGCGGCTCCTTAAACCCCTGTGATCACTGGCCTTAGCGTCTTGCAGGGCCAGTTAAGCTCTAGGTAGCTTCTTGCGCCTAAGCTTACAGAGGCCGAAGAGAGCGTCTGGCTGTCCTGCCGGCTCAGGTTTTTTTTAAATACTGTACATTTGTATATATTTCGTTTATAGCACGGGCTTGGGCCCATCGGCTTGTGTATGTGGTTGGAGCACTGGTGATGGTCATATGCCAGCCAGAGGTGAGCTGTTGAAAAGTGCATTGTATCTGGAGTAGGCCAGCTGTTAGTGAAAATCCCTTAAAGTTGTCTTGTTAATCAAAGTAATAAAACTGGGACAACAGAAGCAATTTCCATGTGTAATTTCATGGAAGGTAATATATTTTTGAAAATAAACATTTTGACACAAGACCACAAGAAAAACTGTCAGTTTGGTCCTAAAAGTGAATGTCAGGTTTCAGTCCCCCTTTTTGTGATATTATATTTGGTTATTTAGTTTTTATTCTACTTCTATCATAGATACATTCAAAATGTTAATGTAAAACACTTTATTTTCAAAACATCACATTCATACTAAACTTGCATGTAAAGTGACCAATCTTACTAACATTTGACAAAATATGTTCTTGCAAAAATAGTTCACCAAGGCAAACGTGTTGGACAAAAAAGTGCAGATCTTTGCAATTTACTGTACGTACTGTATAACATTAAAGTTAAGGCAGGGGGCCAAACATAGAAAGCTTGATAGTTTATTAATTCCCATAATCCTCAGCTGCACTGATAATTAGCTAATATTAGCATGCTTCAAGGTTAAACTAACATGTTCCAAATGGCTAACAATAGCATTTCATTTAAGTAAAGGTGAAAAAGCAGGGACTCACATGGCTGTAGACTGTTGTTTATTGAATGTATTACATCATCATTACATTTTCATTATAGTAACAAAGTGTGAATGATTCACAGCAACATATTAAAACACAATAACAACAGTAAGTGGTGTAACATCACAATGCCTAACATACAGTACACCTGGATTCCTGTCAAATCTACTTTTTATCAGGATATGTTCAAATAAAATGCATTTTAATATTGACCTTAAATATTCATGAAGAGGCAGCACATCATATGTGCTTTAACTTGAAATATATGACATTTAACAGAATAGTGATATTTTAACATTTGAGGGACATTCAAGCCAAATCAAGTTACATCAAACATATACAATATTGTTGTTGTGCTTTATGTTGATCTCTATCTAATCATGTATCCCTTTAAATAATTAAGATAGGAAACACGATCTAACATGGTCAACATATTCCTTTTATATTTCAGCAGCAGGACCCTTCTTCAGAAATCTTAACACGACTCCTTTGATTTGAGGCAGACCCAGGCCATATACAATAGGGTTATTGAGGGGGGGAATGATCAGATACGCTAAAGACAAAATAACTGCGATGCTTGGATTCAGTTGACCAGCCTCTAATCGAGTCAAAGACAGCTCACAGAAGAGAGAGATGGAGTAGGTCAAAAAGGAGATGATGTGAGGCAGGCAGGTTTGTAACGCCTTTCCTCTGAATTCAGACGATCTCCTGCTGCAGACCAGCAGAATCCGTAGATATGTGTACAGGACAAAGAATAGGGGAATGAAGATGGCCGTCACCACGATAAACCGTCCAGCTATGTTGTTCAGAGTGGTGTCCACACAGGAGAGCTGCACCACCGGCCAGTTAGAGCAGAACATCCGGTTCAGTTTATTTCCACACAGTGGTAATTTAACAGTAAGATAGACTAAGAAGCCAACAGTAAACACTGGGTATAAAACAGCAACAAGCACAAGAACCTGCACCCATTTGAAGGTCATTTTACTGTGGTAGTGTAAGGGCTGACATATAGCAATTAACCTATCGTAGGCCATGATGGTGAGGATGCTCAGCTCATAGGAAGCATAGGTGTAAATAACATACACCTGAATAAAGCATAATGGACGTTTGACCAAATGAGAGTCAGAGAGGATGTCCTGCAGGAACCTGGGGAAGAATCTAGCTGAGCCATACAGAGAGTTTACACACAGACAGCTGATGAACATATTAATGTCCATAATGAGGTGGGGGGGTTTCATTGTGATATATGTTAGTGTATTGTTTACCCTATTCTCATGTAGTGTGTACTACATGTATGAGTTTTACAATCCACCTCTCCTCCTCAGAAGTCTCCACTTCAGAGTCCTTTTCTGTGCATCATTCCTCTGCATATTGTGAGGCAATAGGGAACGTTCTGAATGCCTCATAACAGCCTTCATAAAGATCTCATTTGCATCAGAATCAGAAGTCCTTTATTCGTCACGCATCGTGGAAATGTTCATGAACAGCAGATCGTGCAGGTAAGGTCAAGAGAAAAATAAAATAATGGCTAAGTATGCACACGCTATTAATAACACTATAGGTCAAAAACAACATAACAGACATGTACGCCATGTTAATACAAGTAGCAGTAGGAAGGTATATTGCACAAAGTATTGTATATTTGTAATTGGAGGATAAAAACCTCTTTATTGGTCACAAATACATTTAAAAAGCACACACAGTGAAATGTGGTCTCTGCTTTTAACCCATTTATCCTCCTACTTGAAAGACTACAGAGGGATAGGGTCTGCAAAATGAGTTTGTTTGTGTGTGTAGAATATATATATATATATATATGCTCTGAACGTTCCACTTCCTTCCTGCCCGACATTATGTTACGGCTGCGTCGCGTCAAACACAGAATTCATCCTAATTTTTGAGGAGCACAGCGCCGAGACGCTTCCGGGACACTTCCGGGACACTTCTGGGCCATAACGCGCTTCGTGTGGTGGAATAGCACCCATTGACTAGAGTGGCAACGATTGCCGTGAGCGCCGCGGCACAGCCGTAACGCGCCACAGCCGTAACGCGCCACAGACGGACCCGGTTGAATCTAGGGCTAAGGTTGCAGGCCTGTGCTTGGTGAGAGGAGTAGGAAGTGATCAACTGGGTCGAAGGATAGACCAGTTGGGAAAAGAAGGTACTGGGTAAGAGTCGGCTAATGGGTTAGCATGGCCCCTTGGGTTACTGGATGAGGCGCTGTTGCTATGGGGTTAGCTGCTAAAGGAGGAAGGTAAGCAGAAGCTGGATTGCTGTGGACTGCTGAAGGTAGAGAAGAAGAAGAAGAAGAAGAAGAAGAAGAAGAAGAAGAAGAAGAAGAAGAAGAAGGGATGAAGCAAGGGGATTTCGTGAAGCCTCTGAGCACATGGATGAGAGCAAGGTTGGCATGAGCTGCGACATGAGATCAAGCACATAGGGCAATACGACCTGGCCCCCACTAGGGGGTGCTGGTGAGTCGGGCTGTGTCCGTGGAGGAGGACGGAGGCCTGTGACGTCACGACCCGTGGTGCGCGCGCCGCACGGTGGTTGGCTCTAGAGCGGGAAGAGCTGTGTGTCTCGCTGTTCTTGCCGTTGTGCTGCTGTAGGCTTTGTAGAGGTTGAACAGTCTAGCCTTGTTGTTATTTCGGTGAAAGTGGATGCCATTTTCTTTCAGGAAACGTTGGAGTTGAATGACTGTCCACCTCCTGAGTTCAGGCTCCGTTTCGGAGCGCGGCTCCGTCCGAGAGGCGTGTCGAGTGCGCCGCTGCGAGTGGCTGGGGGCTGCTAATGAGGCAGGCTGCCGTTGGTGGGGAGATTGGAGCTGGCTGTGCCTGTTGTGGCCCCGGTTGTTTGCCCTCGCTGGCGGAGTAGACGAAGCTTGGGACCTGTCTGGAGTTGGAGGTGTCTCGTTGGGGAGCTTGAGAGAGAACGGTGGCGGCTGGTGTGTGGGACACTGATTGCCGAGCGCACGCGGCTCTGTTCGGATGCTTGGCTTAGATCCAACTGCTGAAACTGTCAACTGTCCAACTGTCAGTTTGGTCCTAAAAGTGAATGTCAGGTTTCAGTCCCCCTTTTTGTGATATTATATTTGGTTATTTAGTTTTTATTCTACTTCTATCATAGATACATTCAAAATGTTAATGTAAAACACTTTATTTTCAAAACATCACATTCATACTAAACTTGCATGTAAAGTGACCAATCTTACTAACATTTGACAAAATATGTTCTTGCAAAAATAGTTCACCAAGGCAAACGTGTTGGACAAAAAAGTGCAGATCTTTGCAATTTACTGTACGTACTGTATAACATTAAAGTTAAGGCAGGGGGCCAAACATAGAAAGCTTGATAGTTTATTAATTCCCATAATCCTCAGCTGCACTGATAATTAGCTAATATTAGCATGCTTCAAGGTTAAACTAACATGTTCCAAATGGCTAACAATAGCATTTCATTTAAGTAAAGGTGAAAAAGCAGGGACTCACATGGCTGTAGACTGTTGTTTATTGAATGTATTACATCATCATTACATTTTCATTATAGTAACAAAGTGTGAATGATTCACAGCAACATATTAAAACACAATAACAACAGTAAGTGGTGTAACATCACAATGCCTAACATACAGTACACCTGGATTCCTGTCAAATCTACTTTTTATCAGGATATGTTCAAATAAAATGCATTTTAATATTGACCTTAAATATTCATGAAGAGGCAGCACATCATATGTGCTTTAACTTGAAATATATGACATTTAACAGAATAGTGATATTTTAACATTTGAGGGACATTCAAGCCAAATCAAGTTACATCAAACATATACAATATTGTTGTTGTGCTTTATGTTGATCTCTATCTAATCATGTATCCCTTTAAATAATTAAGATAGGAAACACGATCTAACATGGTCAACATATTCCTTTTATATTTCAGCAGCAGGACCCTTCTTCAGAAATCTTAACACGACTCCTTTGATTTGAGGCAGACCCAGGCCATATACAATAGGGTTATTGAGGGGGGGAATGATCAGATACGCTAAAGACAAAATAACTGCGATGCTTGGATTCAGTTGACCAGCCTCTAATCGAGTCAAAGACAGCTCACAGAAGAGAGAGATGGAGTAGGTCAAAAAGGAGATGATGTGAGGCAGGCAGGTTTGTAACGCCTTTCCTCTGAATTCAGACGATCTCCTGCTGCAGACCAGCAGAATCCGTAGATATGTGTACAGGACAAAGAATAGGGGAATGAAGATGGCCGTCACCACGATAAACCGTCCAGCTATGTTGTTCAGAGTGGTGTCCACACAGGAGAGCTGCACCACCGGCCAGTTAGAGCAGAACATCCGGTTCAGTTTATTTCCACACAGTGGTAATTTAACAGTAAGATAGACTAAGAAGCCAACAGTAAACACTGGGTATAAAACAGCAACAAGCACAAGAACCTGCACCCATTTGAAGGTCATTTTACTGTGGTAGTGTAAGGGCTGACATATAGCAATTAACCTATCGTAGGCCATGATGGTGAGGATGCTCAGCTCATAGGAAGCATAGGTGTAAATAACATACACCTGAATAAAGCATAATGGACGTTTGACCAAATGAGAGTCAGAGAGGATGTCCTGCAAGAACCTGGGGAAGAATCTAGCTGAGCCATACAGAGAGTTTACACACAGACAGCTGATGAACATATTAATGTCCATAATGAGGTGGGGGGGTTTCATTGTGATATATGTTAGTGTATTGTTTACCCTATTCTCATGTAGTGTGTACTACATGTATGAGTTTTACAATCCACCTCTCCTCCTCAGAAGTCTCCACTTCAGAGTCCTTTTCTGTGCATCATTCCTCTGCATATTGTGAGGCAATAGGGAACGTTCTGAATGCCTCATAACAGCCTTCATAAAGATCTCATTTGCATCAGAATCAGAAGTCCTTTATTCGTCACGCATCGTGGAAATGTTCATGAACAGCAGATCGTGCAGGTAAGGTCAAGAGAAAAATAAAATAATGGCTAAGTATGCACACGCTATTAATAACACTATAGGTCAAAAACAACATAACAGACATGTACGCCATGTTAATACAAGTAGCAGTAGGAAGGTATATTGCACAAAGTATTGTATATTTGTAATTGGAGGATAAAAACCTCTTTATTGGTCACAAATACATTTAAAAAGCACACACAGTGAAATGTGGTCTCTGCTTTTAACCCATTTATCCTCCTACTTGAAAGACTACAGAGGGATAGGGTCTGCAAAATGAGTTTGTTTGTGTGTGTAGAATATATATATATATATATATGCTCTGAACGTTCCACTTCCTTCCTGCCCGACATTATGTTACGGCTGCGTCGCGTCAAAAACAGAATTCATCCTAATTTTTGAGGAGCACAGCGCCGAGACGCTTCCGGGACACTTCCGGGACACTTCTGGGCCATAACGCGCTTCGTGTGGTGGAATAGCACCCATTGACTAGAGTGGCAACGATTGCCGTGAGCGCCGCGGCACAGCCGTAACGCGCCACAGCCGTAACGCGCCACAGACGGACCCGGTTGAATCTAGGGCTAAGGTTGCAGGCCTGTGCTTGGTGAGAGGAGTAGGAAGTGATCAACTGGGTCGAAGGATAGACCAGTTGGGAAAAGAAGGTACTGGGTAATAGTCGGCTAATGGGTTAGCATGGCCCCTTGGGTTACTGGATGAGGCGCTGTTGCTACGGGGTTAGCTGCTAAAGGAGGAAGGTAAGCAGAAGCTGGATTGCTGTGGACTGCTGAAGGTAGAAAAGAAGAAGAAGAAGAAGAAGAAGAAGAAGAAGAAGAAGAAGAAGAAGAAAAAGGGATGGAGGGATGAAGCAAGGGGATTTCGTGAAGCCTCTGAGCACATGGATGAGAGCAAGGTTGGCATGAGCTGCGACATGAGATCAAGCACATAGGGCAATACGACCTGGCCCCCACTAGGGGGTGCTGGTGAGTCGGGCTGTGTCCGTGGAGGAGGACGGAGGCCTGTGACGTCACGACCCGTGGTGCGCGCGCCGCACGGTGGTTGGCTCTAGAGCGGGAAGAGCTGTGTGTCTCGCTGTTCTTGCCGTTGTGCTGCTGTAGGCTTTGTAGAGGTTGAACAGTCTAGCCTTGTTGTTATTTCGGTGAAAGTGGATGCCATTTTCTTTCAGGAAACGTTGGAGTTGAATGACTGTCCACCTCCTGAGTTCAGGCTCCGTTTCGGAGCGCGGCTCCGTCCGAGAGGCGTGTCGAGTGCGCCGCTGCGAGTGGCTGGGGGCTGCTAATGAGGCAGGCTGCCGTTGGTGGGGAGATTGGAGCTGGCTGTGCCTGTTGTGGCCCCGGTTGTTTGCCCTCGCTGGCGGAGTAGACGAAGCTTGGGACCTGTCTGGAGTTGGAGGTGTCTCGTTGGGGAGCTTGAGAGAGAACGGTGGCGGCTGGTGTGTGGGACACTGATTGCCGAGCGCACGCGGCTCTGTTCGGATGCTTGGCTTAGATCCAACTGCTGAAACGTGGATGGCGGATAGCCGATGTCGAAGAGATCTTCGTCTGACTCCGGTGAGTTGATCAGCAGTTCAGGATCCATGGTAAGTTGAATGTTGTCGTGGTAGCGTTTAGCTTGTTTGAACCGTGACGACGCGCGGCGTGAGTCACGGTCTGGCTGTCAGTCCTTGAAAGGATGGAGACGAGCCGTGGCCGGAAGTTTTTCCGGATATAAATATGGGTGGCCGTGGTTCGAGGCGGAGTTTTAGGCGTGGCCATGCTCCTGAATCTATGTTAACAATTTAAACTAATTTACAGTTAACTCTCACAGTAACGTGATCAATCCACGTTACATCAAACATTGCCTTTGTATTCAGTACAATTCAGATTGCTGAAGCTCTTCACGTGTTGATGGAGTTTAATGAGATCCATAGAGGAGTTAGCAGTCAGATTAAAAACCTTCCACAGACTCAGACACTGTCTGTCACTCTTTGTGTGAAGCATTAGCACTCTTCGTCACAGCTTGCATGTTACTGCAAGAGAGACTGTTCAGGTATTGTTCATGAGAGTTAACATATGATCTGCCTGCATTACTGATGGATGCTCAATTCAATGTGACATCACTTTTGATGGGCATGTGGAAGTGCAAATATATAGATATCTATATTTTGTGATCATGTTTACAGTTTATGTTCTGATCATCTGCAGTAATTCCACTATTTTGTGCATCATTGTTATTCACAAAAGCCTCCATGAGCCTATGTACATTACATTACATTACAGGTTACCTGCTAGACATTTTTATCCAAAGCGACTCACAGACTCAATACTGAGGGCAATCCCCACAGGAGCACTTTGGGGTGAAGCGTCTCAGGGACACAACGACATGCTGACTGCAGTGGGATGTGAACCTGTGCTCCCCTGAACCCAACACCAACGCACAACCCACTGCGCCACACGCCTCCCCATGTATGTTCATTGCAGCTTTGTTGATTGACTCTGTTCTTTATAGCACCAATATTTACCCCAGGCTTCTGATTGACTTTTCATCAGAGAAACAGATCATATCTTATCGAGCCCGTCTGTTTCAAAATGTGATGTATATGACTTTGACCTTTTCAGAGTTTTCACTGCTGGCAGCCATGGCCTGTGACAGATACGTGTCTGTATGTAAACCTCTGCATTATTCAACCATCATGAGGAAAATAACTGTCAATGTCTGTCTGGTTTTGTCTTGGCTTCTGCCGACTTGTGAGACTGCAGTGGGATGCATTCTTTATTCTAATAGCAAACTTAGCATTTTTACTATTAGGGGGATTTTTGTAACAATTCAATTTACAATCTTCAGTGTGTGAGCTTGAGCGCTCTCTCTGTATATGGAGTGTTCATGTTGGTAAATATGTCCCTTCCGCCTCGTATCTTCATACTTTTTACATACACCAGGATACTTATACTATCATATCAACATGGTAGAGAATACAGGAGAAAAGCTACACAGACCTGTTGACCCCACCTGTTGGTTTTAATCAGCTTTCCCTGTTTATTTGATTTAGATGTTGTTATAATTCGTCTAGGATTAAATATTCCCAAAATGACATGTTTGATATTGACTTTGCAAATAGTTCCCTATCACTCCGTCTTCAACCCAATCATATACGGACTGAAAGTGAAAGAAATCTCTAAACACCTTAAATTGTTGTTGTGTCGGATCAAATTACCCTAATGTTACCTGGGTTGGGTGAAGAGTTACTAAACATAGCACAACAAGTCAGGAAATGTGTGTTTGATAGACGACTACTTTTTTGTAACAATGCTTCTTGGCATTACATTTCATACCGTTGGAAAGCCTGTTTATTTCTCTTTTAAATGGAGCCACATTTGTGAGGAACAAGCGTTTGTGGGATGAGAAGCAGAGCTGAGTGTGTGGGTCACGCCACGAATAATGTGCCAGATCTTCTCTGCCAATAACAAACAGCTTTGTGTTGCTGTTGACTCTTTTTTGCTGTAAACTTTAATATTTTTTTTTGCGCACACAAAAGACTGCATCAAATGCAGATAATGAACAATGAAGACATTGTGACAATTACAAAGAAGAATCACAAATAATATTTACCCAAATAATAAAGTACACAACAAAAGCAAAAGCCTAAATAGCAATAATAAGAGCAACTGAAAATACAGTTCTTCTTCCCACAATCCAATCTGTGTTGTCTTATTACAATAAATAATCGTAAGATGAGCAATCTTCACAATGAGCATTCACCTTTGCACTCTAAGGTCAAAGAGGTCAACATGTGGTGACAAAGTTATCAGAAGTGACCTAAAGAGAGTGGATGTGTGTGTGTGGGCCTCTCAGTAGTATGATGCAATGTATTTAGATGACAGCACTGTCCACAGAAGCTGATGTAATGAGGGTCTTTAGGCCCCCCCCACAAAATCATGAATCAGCTAAATATGTTCTGTCTTAAATATAAACGTGTAGCAAATACAAAAAAGTCTAGTTTTAGTTGCATCTCTAGGTAAGACTGGATAGTGTGTGTGTGTTGTGACACAGGGTTGTCACAGTGTATATTAGTGTGTGTGTGTGAGTGTGTGTGTGTGTGTGTGTGTTGGCCTCTCAGTAACGCGATGCAATGTGTTTAGATGATAGCCGTGTCCACAGAAGCTGATGTAATGAGGGTCATTAGAGCCCCTCCCCCTCTCCGGACTGCAGCCACAAAGAGCTAATTATGACCCAGTGGTCCCAGTGAGTCTCAGGGGGGGGGGCTCTCTGTTGGCACAACCACAACACACACTCACCTGAGCTGCTGCGTAGCTGAGGTGATTATCTCAAACTAATCTCCTTAGTCCTCTGAGGAGGAAACTTTGGCCTGTTAGCAAACACATTAACAACAACTTGATAAGATCATTCAATATAAGAAACAGTTAAATACATACAAAATAATATGATGTAACACGTTATAATAATTAACATAAATAATAATAAAGTGGCACTGAATGATGTTTTCTGTAATCCACTCAAACATCCAAAATCCACATTAAGCATTACGTTGTACTGTCTGTGTCTGTCTCACACACACACACACACACACGCACACACACACACACACACAGTCTCTCAGGTGTACCTGCAGGTCTGCTATGGGTTCTGCCAGGTCTGGTCGGTGTGGATGGACTTCAGGTCGTTTGCACGGATATAAAAGCGTCCAGCCATGTGCTTGAGTTTAAATGCTAAACGAAGAGAGAAAAGAGTTTAACGAAGCGATGACCTGAGAGACAGGTGGGACACAGACAGGTGAGAGACACAGAGGTGAGAGACAGACAGATGAGAACAGACAGGTGAGAGACAGACAGGTGAATGACACACAGGTGAGAGACATACAGGTGAGAACAGACATGTGAGACAGACAGGGTGAGAGACAGACAGGTGAGACACAAACAGGCGAGACACAGACAGGTGAGGACAGACATGTGAGAGACAGACAGGTGAAAGACACACAGGTGAGAGACAGACAGGTGAGACACAGACAGGTGAGACACAGACAGGTGAGGACAGACAGGTGAGACACAGACAGGTGAGGACAGACAGGCGAGAGACACACAGGTGAGAAACAGACAGGGTGAGAGACAGACATGTGAGGACAGCCATGTGAGAGACAGACAGGTGAGACACAGACAGGGGAGGACAGACAGGTGAGGACAGACATGTGAGAGACAGACAGGTGAGGACAGACATGTGAGAGACAGACATAGTGAGAGACAGACAGGTGAGAGAAACACAGGTGAGACACAGACAGGTGAGGATAGACAGGTGAGACACAGACAGGTGAGGACAGACAGGTAAGAGACACAAAGGTGAGACACATACAGGGTGAGAGACACACAGGTGAGACACAGACAGGTGAGGACAGACAGGTGAGAGACACACAGGTGAGACACAGTCAGGGTGAGAGACAGACAGGTGAAACACACAGGTGAGACACAGACAGGTGAGACACATACAGGGTGATAGGCAGACAGGTGAGACACAGACATGTGAGAGACAGACAGGTGAGGACAGACAGGTGAGACACAGACAGGTCAGAAACAGACAGGTGAGGACAGACACGTGAGAGACAGACAGGTGAAAGACACACAGGTGAGAGACAGACAGGTGAGACACAGACAGGTGAGACACAGACAGGTGAGACACAGACATGCGAGGAAAGACAGGTGAGACACAGACAGGTGAGGACAGACAGGCGAGAGACACACAGGTGAGACGCAGACAGGGTGAGAGACAGACATGTGAGGACAGCCATGTGTGAGACAGACAGGTGATACACAGACAGGGGAGGACAGACAGGTGAGACACAGACAGGTGAGGACAGACATGTGAGAGACGGACAGGTGAGGACAGACATGTGAGAGACAGACAGAGTGAGAGATAGACAGGTGAGAGAAACACAGGTGAGACACAGACAGGTGAGACACAGACAGGTGAGGACAGACAGGTGAGACACAGACAGGTGAGGACAGACAGGTAAGAGACACACATGTGAGACACATACAGGGTGAGAGACAGACAGGTGAGAGACACACAGGTGAGACACTGACAGGTGAGGACAGACAGATGAGAGACACACAGGTGAGACACAGACAGGGTGAGAGACAGACAGGTGAGACACAGACAGGTGAGACACATACACACACACACACACACACACACACACACACAGTCTCTCAGGTGTACCTGCAGGTCTGCTATGGGTTCTGCCAGGTCTGGTCAGTGTGGATGGACTTCAAGTCGTTTGCACGGATATAAAAGCGTCCAGCCATGTGCTTGAGTTTAAATGCTTAACGAAGAGAGAAAAGAGTTTAACGAAGCGATGACCTGAGAGACAGGTGGGACACAGACAGGTGAGAGACACAGAGGTGAGAGACAGACAGATGAGAACAGACAGGTGAGAGACAGACAGGTGAAAGACACACAGGTGAGAGACATACAGGTGAGAACAGACATGTGAGACACAGACAGGGTGATAGACAAACAGGTGAGAGACACACAGGTGAGAGACACACAGGTGAGGACAGACATGTGAGAGACAGACATGTGAGAGACAGACAGGTGAGACACAAACAGGCGAGACACAGACAGGTGAGGACAGACATGTGAGAGACAGACAGGTGAAAGACACACAGGTGAGAGACAGACAGGTGAGACACAGACAGGTGAGATACAGACAGAGTGAGAGATAGACAGGTGAGAGAAACACAGGTGAGACACAGACAGGTGAGGACAGACAGGTGAGACACAGACAGGTGAGGACAGACAGGTAAGAGACACACATGTGAGACACATACAGGGTGAGAGACAGACAGGTGAGAGACACACAGGTGAGACACTGACAGGTGAGGACAGACAGGTGAGAGACACACAGGTGAGACACAGACAGGGTGAGAGACAGACAGGTGAGACACACAGGGTGAGACACAGACAGGTGAGACACATACAGGGTGATAGGCAGACAGGTGAGACACATACATGTGAGAGACAGACAGGTGAGGACAGACAGGTGAGACACAGACAGGTCAGAAACAGACAGGAGAGAGACCGACAGGTGAGGACAGACAGGTGAGAGACGGAGAGGTGAGACACAGACAGGTGAGAAACGGACAGTTGAGAAGGACAGGGGAGAGACATACAAGTGAGAGACAGACAGGGTGATAGACACACAGGTGAGAGGCAGAGAGGTCAGAAACAGACATATGAGGACAGACATGTGAGAGACAGACAGGGTGAGAAGGACAGGGGAGAGAGACTTTTCTATGTGTGTCATATAATTGCATTGCAGTGCATTGCACACACACACACACACACACACACACACACAGACACAGACATACACACACATACACATAGAGAGAGAGCCAGACAGACACATGCACACACACACACACACGCGCACACACACACACACACACACGAATATTCTTTGACTTTGATGTCCGGCGTCGTTCAGATTCCACTATAGTTGCGTACAATAGCACTTTCTGAACAACCCCTGGGTTAAGATTGGTACACCCCCCCCTCACACACAGGGATGCAGCATCACAAATATATCCACTTTGGAGTGGCTTTAGGGGACACACGACATTTCGAATCATATCTACAAATCGAGCCGAAGCTAACAAGTATAGTGTCGACAGCCTAGCATGCGGGGAATGGGGAGAGAAAATCGTAATTGGACTTTGAAGACTTGAAATGGCCATAAGTCGTTTCAACAGCTGGGCGTGCTTACCCCACTTGGTGTGTGAGTTGCCTCCGCCCCCCCCCCAAGGTGCACAGCCAGTTTGAAGCAAATTGGTGAATTTTTCATTTTCAATCTTCACTAGGTTAAGGGGCTATTTACCAGTTTTAAAACTTCAAATGGCCATAAGTCATTCCAGCGGGTGGGCAACTGTAGCCCACTTTGTGTGTGCGTTGTACCCGGCCCCTCGCAGGTGCCCACCGAGTTTGAGGCAAATTAGAGCATTTTTCATTTTTTAGTTAAAGAGGCCTTTAAATTTGTGCACAAGTGGAATAAATACTCTCTGTTTCCCTCAAGAGGGCGCCAAATCGTTCCCCCAAAGAACAACTGGTTATAAAAGAAATACACTACAGAGTGTTTGAATGCGCAGGCCTACATTAACAGGTTTATGTCATCACTGCCTCCTCTAAGACACGAGTGATCTGATCTCGTTCAGATTCCGCTATTGTTGCGTACAATAGCACATTCTGAACAACCCCTGGGTTAAGGTTGACACACACACACACACACACACACACAGTCTCTCAGGTGTACCTGCAGGTCTGCTATGGGTTCTGCCAGGTCTGGTCGGTGTGGATGGACTTCAGGTCGTTTGCACGGATATAAAAGCATCCAGTCATGTGCTTGAGTTTAAATGCTTAACGAAGAGAACGGTGTGGATGGACTTCAGGTCGTTTGCACGGATATAAAAGCAGTGGTGCACTGGCTCTCGGGAGATAGGTGTTTATAAAACATTAAAAACCTCCGTAAACATAAACCTTATAAAAACCCTTTTAAAAGCATAATAAAAGCTCCGTGAGGACAAGACCGTTTCAGATAAATGGTTAAAAAGTGCAGAGCGGAGCCGGACCACGGAACGGCGGCAGAGTATGCCTAAAAAGCAGATCTCCCCGTCCCAGGATCTGGAGGGTGGTGTGTGTGTGTGTGTGTGTGTGTGTGTGTGTGTGTGTGTGTGTGTGTGTGTGTGTGTGTGTGCGTGCGTGGGGGATCTAAAATGGCCAATTTAAAAGTGAATCCAGTTCTATTAGTAAAAGCCGTGCATGGTAGTGTAAGTGCAGTTAAAACACAAGTGCAATGATACAAATATAAATAATTAAAACATTCTCCCCAGTAATATGAATTTAAAAAGTAAAGGGAGTCTTAAAATGAACTAATAATAATAAAATAAAGGAAGGCACACCGGGTTAGTAAAATCGTATATAATGAACTGGATATCACTGAAAAACAGAAACCATTAAAATCGAAAAGGGTGGCAGGGAGGTGAAGAGTTCCCCCCTGCGGGTGGTTTCCCGGCCTCCAGGTAATAAAATAATTTAAAATAAAAATAAATAAACAAATAAAAGCATCCCTCCTCATGTGGCCTTGATCATTTTAAGATAAAAACATACACATAAATACATTTAAAATTATAAAACATGTAAGAAGTAATAAAAACATAAATATGAACACCATTAAGATAAATAAGATAGTGCTGAAAACATGCGATAAAATTGTAGCACACCAATAAAAAAAGTCCAGATGAGGAGGATCTATAAATAATTAATAAATAAATAAGTATAAGTGCTAAAATACGTGGAGGGCGGATTAAAACAGGCTGACACACCCGCAGAGAAGGGAACCCAAATCACCCGTCTGCAGGGGAGAGACCCCGGGAGAGGGGATCACACAGGTTAAAGCATGTTTGAGTGGTGGGAGGCGGACTCATCAATTATATTTTTCATTTAGTCCGCCCGGGTCAATGGTGCCCAGGCGATGGATCCACCTCCGCTCCGCCGCTCGCCTCTGGCCCGTGCTCCAGCCGCTGCTGCTCTCCAGGCCCATTGATTGTACACTCTGGAGGCCATGGAGTTTAAAATGGTTGTATAAAACGCTCGTGCCGTCCCCGTCTCTAATTCGATATTGATGTTGTTTAATTCTGAGGCTGATCTCATTGCGCGTCTCCCCCACATAGAGTCTCTGGCAGGCCTTGCAACTAATTGCATAAATAGCGTTTTTTGTGTTAGGTGTCAAGGCCTGCCGTACGTTGCTCCCCTCTCGAGAGAAGGGATTGAAAACGTGGGGGAGGCGAACGAAACCAACCTCAGAGACACGAGGCGCCTCCCTAGTTTTGATGCCTTTATTTAATTTTGTATGGACCAGGAGGTCCTGGAGATTTTTATTACGGCGGTAGGCGGAGATCAGCCGGCACGGCCGCAGCGCGTCACAGCCGCCCCTGGCCCCCTCAAAATTGGCCTTTAGTTTGCCTAAGAGGCTGGACAGGCTCCCGGAGTAGGTTGTGATGAGGGGGACCAGGGCAGGGCCGGACGGCCGGGCGGAGATGTCTTTGTATTTCTCTATGAAGGTGCGGCCGACCTCCGCCTTAATGCTTCTAAGGAAGCGCCTCGAATAGCCCCTGGGTCTCAGCGCACTAAAGAGGATTCTGGTAGCCTCCTCCACATCCTCCGCGAGGGTGCATATTCTGTGGAAGCGGATCAGCTGGGACTTGATCAGGCCTCTGTACGTGTGCCCAGGGTGATAGCTGGTTTTATGGAGGAGTGCGTGGCGATCTGTGTCCTTAAAAAAGACCTTGGTGGCAAGTGTCTTGCTGTGGTCGCTGGAGCTGCGGAAAAACACCCCAGTGTCGAGGAACTCCACAGTGTGTGTATGTAACTGGTGTTTGAGTTTTATTTTAGGGTGATGTGTGTTGAGGATGTCTGAGAAGGTGAGGAAATCCTGTTCTGTGTGGTGCCAGAGGCCAAAGATGTCATCCAGGTACCGGAAGTACAGAAGGGGTTTGAGGGGGAGTTTACCCTTAATTGGAACTCTAAATCTAACTCCAGACTCAGATACTTAACATAATTATAATATCCATCATTAATAGATCACCTTACCCTTAATAATAATTAGAGGATAGATTTTAAACTGTCTACCTTTCTACCTTTCTACCTCTTTATCTTTTACCCGAACCTTTCCCCTCTCGGACCCTCAGGGGTACCGCCAGAGGGTAACAGGTTTGAGAGTGACGCCTATCCCGGCCCGGGGAGAAGAGAATTATTCACTGACCTTCTCCTTATCTCTCGATGTTTCCAAATAATATCCCAGCAGGGATATGTGTCCCAACAGGGACACACTTCTCTATCCCCCTCTCTCTCTCTCTCTCTCTCTCTCTCTTTTTTTCTCTCTCTCTTTCTCTCCCTATACCTCTCTCTCTTTATCCTCACCTTTCTCCCTCTCTCTCTCTCTCTCTCTCTCTCTCTTTCTCTCCCTATCCTCACCCTATTTCTAAATTAGAGCTATTAAATAAATATTATAAATAAAAAAATAAATAAATAAATAAATAAAATAAAAAAATAATAAAATTAAAAGGAATTTTAAAAAAATATATCTCTAAAAACCAAATGCTAATTTCGAAGCTAAATGCTAAGCTAACATTATGCTAAATGCTAACAAGTGACATCATCACTTAGTTATAAGGTGCAATACCTCCTTTCAGCCACAGAGCCCTAGGTGCAAACAATTATAAACGTTGTAGTACCTCTAATTGGCCATAACACACTTTTTCATTTTAATCAATGCACTCCCTGATTTTTGGGAATTACCCAGAAGGCTCAGGGTTTGAGATTTTTTAAAAAAAGGAATTTTAAAAAAATATATCTCTAAAAAACCAAATGCTAATTTTGAAGCTAAATGCTAAGCTAACATTATGCTAAATGCTAACAAGTGACTTCATCACTTAGTTATAAGATGCAATACCTCCTTTCAGCCACAGAGCCCTAGGTACAAAAAAGTATAAACGTTGTAGTACCTCTGATTGGCCATAACACACTTTTTCATTTTATTCAATGAACTCCCTGATTTTTGGGAATTACCCAGAAGGCTCGGGGTTTAAGTATTCGACTTTGAAAAGGGATTAAAACATAATAAACAAGTACAAATGTACATATTTTTTTGTAGATAACCTCTTTATTAATATCAGAGAACAAGATGGTATCATAAAATAGCACCTTTTCAAATTAAATAAAAATTCCAATAGAACCATGACTCAAAACAGTAGTTAAAAGCCTTAGTATACTGACGTTTTCAACACAAACGTCAAGACTTTCTCGGAAGCTTTGCGGTGTATGACGCTCCGAAATAGTCTATTTAGTACGACAAAGCTTGGGTTCCCTCAGTTGGGTCTCGGTCTGTCGGGCTGACACGGGGTTTGGGGTTTTTCCAAATAAGCAGTGCCCCATCACTGCTGACGTTGGTCAGACCTTGTCCCCCCAGGCCTGATGGGACCCTGCCTTTCTGGTGCGGTTTGTTAACCCGTCCCTCAGTTGGGTCTTGGTCTGTCGGGCTGATACGGGGTTTTGGGTCGTTTCGGTTAGGCAGTGCCCCTTCACTGCTGACATTGATTGGACCCGATCCCCCCAGGCCTGATGGGACCCTACCTTTCTGGTGCGGTTTGCTTCTCAGTCTGACTTTGGTCTACCATGGCTGAGAGAGGGGAGGCGGAGTTCTTTTTGACTAAGCAGTGCCCCATCACTGCTGATGTTGATCGGACCTGTTTCCCCCGGCTTTGGGTGATTCGATCTGGACTGGTATGACACGTTCTCGGGGCGGGAATACCCTTTCTTCTTGGGGGGAGATCACCTGCTCTTCGGACCCAACTGATTTAAAACTGGGGAAACCAGAAATGGTGCAAACAATTGGTTTTAAGTGAGTTGGTTGGTAAGTTAATTTATAATTACACCATAACTGACTTTACAAAGTAATACAATTGTTATTAATAAGGTTTAATAATAGTACCATTTATATACTTTCCTATTGGTTCATTCCATACTTCTAAAGTAAGAACAACTTACGAAACCTCTGATTTCGTGCGGGTCGGTTAACCCAGTCTTTCTCTACGTCAAAGCTCACTGACCTGACCCAACCCTAACACTACCAGTCCTTTTCCCCTAGTTGGGAGCATTTAGAAAACAACACAAAGCCGGGACCTTGATCAACCTGGCGGGGCCACCCTAGAGTGAGAGCGTCTGGTGATAATGGCCGAAACACTCGATGATCTCTGGGTCCACTACTGATGATGTGTTCCAAACAAAACTCACAAAGGACTATTTTTGTTCCCCAAACTCTTCTAGTTTGGAATACAAAAAAACAACTGACTATTTTTCACTAGGGCTATTTGGCCATTTGCTCCCCGCTCGTTATCCTTCTACTCTTATGCAAAATAAAATTAGGCGAGAATAATACTCCACAATTTTTCAGCAATAAAGTGAGCACCTAATCTTTATCTTACCCCTAAACTTAACCACTCAGACTTAATGCCTAAACTTAAGTTGGTGTCAATCAAACAGTAGACCATCTTATCTGGTTTTGGTTTTCTGTCAATTGACAGTCAGTACTCAGAATAATTTCCTCATTGGTTCTACAAGGATGGAATTAAATGGTTATATTAGGGGTCAAGTAATTGACCTAAAGATGGCTCTAGTTAGACCTAATGTGAGAACGGAGAGAGAGAGAGAGATTGAGAGAGAGAGAGAATGAGAGAGAAAAAGAGAGAGAGAGAGAGAGAGAGAGAAGGAGAAAGAGAGAGAGAGAGAGAGAAAGAGAAAGAGAGAGAGAGAAAGAGAGAGAGAGCGAGAGAGAGAGAGAGAGAGGGATAGAGGGATAGAGAAGTGTGTCCCTGTTGGGACACATATCCCTGCTGGGATATTATTTGGAAGCACCGAGAGATAGGGAGAAGGTCAGTGAATAATTCTCTGCTCCCCGAGCCGGGATAGGCGTCACTCTTAAACCTGTTACCCTCTGGCGGTACCCCGGAGGGTCCGAGAGGGGAAAGGTTCGGATAAAAGAGAAAATAGGTAGATAGACAAGTAGAGAAGTAGATAGTTTAAAATATGTAAGTTCTCGCTATTTTAGTGTTAAACTCTAATATTAAATCTATTGTTGGGATATTTAAAAGTTTTCGCGCATAAGAGGTCTTCTTATTTTTATCTAAACGCTTTGTTTAATCCCCCCGGAAAAATTGTTCCCAGCTTTCTGATCCAGTTTCTTTCTTGTTTTTGTCTATCAGCAGTTGTCAAGAGAGGATTGTGCTCGATACCCCGGAGATATAGATTTTGGAGTCCATGTCGATTAAAATGTTGGACCAAATGGGTTGCGATTTTTAGCTTCTGCCGAATGTTGTATTTGTGGTGTGATAATCGGACTTTTAAGACGTTCAATGTTTCACCGACGTAGAGGATACCGTATTGTTTGCATTTAATCAGGTACACACAATTCGCGTGGTTCAGCGTGATACCATGTTGTAGTGTGTAGGTTTTTTTGGACCTGAAGTTTGTCACCGTTTTAGAACCTAAAGGTATGTGGACACTTGTGTCCACGTGGGGGAGTTTGGCCCGGACCAATAGGTCCTTAAGATTGGAGTTTCTTTTGAACGCTGAAAAGACTTTTGTCGGTTGGTTCGCACATTGGTCACCCATGATTTCTTGGAAGTTCCGTTTTATTGTTCTACCCATCACTGTAGCGTGTTATAGATCATAATGATTATAATTGAGAGTCAGATAGCCCTTTGTCGTATTTTAGGGTTAGGCCAATAGCCAGAGTGATTGGGTTTAGAGCTTAAATAAAGGACAAGATGGACCAGTGTTATAAGGATACTGATTAAAGTTTAAACATTACATCCGAGTAGTTCAATTTTAGAAATAAGAAAAGATAAGATGCTAGAGGTATTGCTTGACCCGATGTACTTTAGGCAAGGAGACAGAGTGGTTAGGTTTAGAGTTTAAATAAGAATATGATGGTCTATAAATTGAAGAGTATTAACTTAAGTTTAGGTAAAAGGTCTGAGTGGTTAAGCTTAGGAGTAAGATTAAAGATTAAGTGATATATTTATTGTTGAACATAAGATGATGCACTATTTGATGGATACTAACTTAGGTTTAGATATTAGGTCTGAGTGGTTAAGTTTTAGGAGTCAGATTAAAGATAAGATGTCATAAAGATGAATCTATCTTGGGATCACTAAATAATGTAACAAGTGGAATTAGACAGTTGTTAAACATCTCTCAACATAAGTTACTTGGGAGACACCTTAGTCCTCCTATTTTTGTTGGGATCCGGATCGGAGTGTATCATAAATGGTTTATCATGGTTTTAGTTGAGTCAAATAGCCCTTTGTGGAGATATACTTTAGGATTAGGTAAGCAGTCAAAGTGGTTGGGTTTAGAGCTTAAATCAAGGACAAGATGGTCCAGTGTTATAAGGATATTAATTAAAGTTTAAGCATTACATCTGAGTAGTTAAGTTTTAGAAGTAAGATAAGATGTTACATGTATTTGTTGAACCATGGAGCAATTGAACCATGGAGCAATATGTCCACACAAACCCAGCTGTGTCAAAGTACCGCCTGTTTAAAAAGTACCACACCTCTCCTCATCAGTCATGGTAGGCCGAGGTCTGACTGAGGAAACAACTAAATTATATTTCCCAATTCAGTTTGGATTTAGAGATTTAGAGAAAAGTGTATCATAAGTTGATTTATAATTATTTGAATTGAAAGTCAAATAGCTTTTTTATGGAGAAGTACTTTAGGTAAGGAGACAGAGTGGTTAGGTTTAGAGTTTAAATTAAGAATATGATGGTCTATTAATTGAAGAGTATTAACTAAAGTTTAGGCATAAGGTCTGAGTGGTTAAGTTTAGGAGTAAGCTTAAGGATTAAGTGCTATATTTATTGTTGAACATAAGATGATGCACTATTTGATGGATACTAACTTAGGTTTAGATATTAGGTCTGAGTGGTTAAGTTTTAGGAGTCAGATTAAAGATAAGATGTTAGATTTATTGCTAAAAAATTGAGGAATATGATTATCACCTTATTAGTATCTATATTGATAAAAATATTGATACATCAGATATATTCAAGTTATGTAGAAAGACTTGACCGATTTAATAAAAACCATGTGTAATTTTGGAATGAAAGTGACGTCATCTTTAGGTCAATTACTTGACCCCTAATATAACCATTTAATTCCATTTTATGTTCAACAATAAATATAGCACTTAATCCTTAAGCTTACTCCTAAACTTAACCATTCAGACCTTATGCCTAAACTTTAGTTAATACTCTTCAATTAATAGACCATCATATTCTTAATTTAAACTCTAAACCTAACCACTCTGTCTCCTTACCTAAAGTACTTCTCCATAAAAAAGCTATTTGACTTTCAATTCAAATAATTATAAATCAACTTATGATACACTTTTCTCTAAATCCAAATTGAATTGGGAAATATAATTTAGTTGTTTCCTCAGTCAGACCTCGGCCTACCATGACTGATGAGGAGAGGTGTGGTACTTTTTAAACAGGCGGTACTTTGACACAGCTGGGTTTGTATAGACATATTGCTCCATGGTTCAATTGCTCCATGGTTCAACAAATACATGTAACATCTTATCTTACTTCTAAAACTTAACTACTCAGATGTAATACTTAAACTTTAATTAATATCCTTATAACACTGGACCATCTTGTCCTTGATTTAAGCTCTAAACCCAACCACTTTGACTGCTTACCTAATCCTAAAGTATATCTCCACAAAGGGCTATTTGACTCAACTAAAACCATGATAAACCATTTATGATACACTCCGATCCGGATCCCAACAAAAATAGGAGGACTAAGGTGTCTCCCAAGTAACTTATGTTGAGAGATGTTTAACAACTGTCTAATTCCACTTGTTACATTATTTAGTGATCCCAAGATAGATTCATCTTTATGAGGTTTTTCTGCATTCTGCACTTCCTTCGGTCACTCCCCTCTGTCGTCACTAGATGGAGGCAGAGGTACTATAGATGGAGGGACTGACTGCATTTAGTGCATTAAATCATTAGTCATGGACAATATCTCTCTAATCAATCTTATTTTTAGCTCACTTTCATTCCAAAATTACACATGGTTTTTATTAAATCGGTCAAGTCTTTCTACATAACTTGAATATATCTGATGTATCAATATTTTTATCAATATAGATACTAATAAGGTGATAATCATATTCCTCAATTTTTTAGCAATAAATCTAACATTATGATTCAGTCATGACGTGAAGCTAGAGCATGCGCCGACAATGCCTCTAGTGCGTGTGCCTTTCCTTGGATCTCTGTATAACCATGAAGTCGTTGGGCGACATGGGGAGATCTGGTGGCTATTAAACAAACCTAACCCAGCCGGAGCCTGGAGAAACGGGGGACGTGTTTCGAAACTTTGCATGATTGGCTGAGTCGCTCGTTTTCTTTCCCACCATCCATTAGATGGATTTTCTTATGCTATCAAAGAGTCCATATCAGAACATTCCTTAGCTGTTGAATAACGTCGTATAAAGCTAGTGTGTAACAATTCCACACAGGTCACCCAGCTGACGTTTCAGAGAATGGAAATGAATGATTACTGATAGAATAATTACTTCAAAAATCCACTACTTTAGTGTCCAAGTCTAATTTTAACTAATCTAGGAATCCAATACCTTAAAATCCCACTTTATGAGTCTCGGGCCGTGATCAATTTGATTGTCGCGAAGAGTTCGTCTCTGTTGTCCGAGAGTATCAAGCAGAACATCCCCACACAATGACATGGTCATTGAGGAGTTAGGGTGTGATCATTAGGGTGACCCAGCTCAAATTATGGTAGGATGGGAATGTTTCTGACAAAATAAAACATAATAACAGTATAGGATTTTATTCTAATGCTATCAACGAGTCCATGTCAGAACATTCCTTAGCTGTTGAATAACGTCGTATAAAGCTAGTGTGTTACAATTCCACACAGGTCACCCAGCTGACGTTTCAGAGAATGGAAATGAATGATTACTGATAGAATAATTACTTCAAATTCCACTACTTTAGTGTCCAAGTCTAATTTTAACTAATCTAGGAATCCAATACCTTAAAATCCCACCTTACGAGTCTCAGGCCGTGGTCAATTGGATTGTCGCGAAGAGTTCGTCTCTGTTGTCTGAGAGTATCAAGCAGAACATCCCCACACAATGACATGGTCATTGAGGAGTTAGGGTGTAATCATTAGGGTGACCCAGCTCAAATTATGGTAGGATGGGAATGTTTCTGACAAAATAAAACATAATAATATTACAGGATTTTATTCTTAGAATACACCTTAATTTAATTAATTTATTGACCTATGAGTGTACCATTTTATCAATAATAATGTACTTTTCTCCTACACAAATCTAATCTAAAAAAAACTCTCTTATCTCTCAGTATTTTTTTCTATCCCTCTTGGGTTAATAAGAATCACAACATTAAAGGTATTAGGTTTAACAGACTTGATAACAAAAAGGTGCCTGCACTCCCCTCGGTCACCACTAGATGGAGGCAGGAGAGCACAAATGGAGGGCCTACTACAACATTAAGTCCACAAATCACTAATCATGTACTATATCTCTGATAAACCTAATTTTTAGCTCATTTATATTCTAAAATAATACACTGTTTTAATTAAACAGGTCCGGTCTTTTTACATAACTCTAATATATTTGGTTCATCAATATTTGACCGTAGTTTTCAACATTAAATCTTACCATCTAATGTTTTTTAATTAAAACCTTAACACTTGATACTATATATTTTAAACTAAGGATAATTGTACTTCTCATTATTTTGAGTAGACATCAATAGACCTATTATTTACCCTTAATTGGAACTCTAAATCTAACTCCAGACTCAGATACTTAACATAATTATAATATCCATCATTAATAGATCACCTTACCCTTAATAATAATTAGAGGATAGATTTTAAACTGTCTACCTTTCTACCTTTCTACCTCTTTATCTTTTACCCGAACCTTTCCCCTCTCGGACCCTCAGGGGTACCGCCAGAGGGTAACAGGTTTGAGAGTGACGCCTATCCCGGCCCGGGGAGAAGAGAATTATTCACTGACCTTCTCCTTATCTCTCGATGTTTCCAAATAATATCCCAGCAGGGATATGTGTCCCAACAGGGACACACTTCTCTATCCCCCTCTCTCTCTCTCTCTCTCTCTCTCTCTCTTTTTTTCTCTCTCTCTTTCTCTCCCTATACCTCTCTCTCTTTATCCTCACCTTTCTCCCTCTCTCTCTCTCTCTCTCTCTCTCTCTCTTTCTCTCCCTATCCTCACCCTATTTCTAAATTAGAGCTATTAAATAAATATTATAAATAAAAAAATAAATAAATAAATAAATAAAATAAAAAAATAATAAAATTAAAAGGAATTTTAAAAAAATATATCTCTAAAAACCAAATGCTAATTTCGAAGCTAAATGCTAAGCTAACATTATGCTAAATGCTAACAAGTGACATCATCACTTAGTTATAAGGTGCAATACCTCCTTTCAGCCACAGAGCCCTAGGTGCAAACAATTATAAACGTTGTAGTACCTCTAATTGGCCATAACACACTTTTTCATTTTAATCAATGCACTCCCTGATTTTTGGGAATTACCCAGAAGGCTCAGGGTTTGAGATTTTTTAAAAAAAAGGAATTTTAAAAAAATATATCTCTAAAAAACCAAATGCTAATTTTGAAGCTAAATGCTAAGCTAACATTATGCTAAATGCTAACAAGTGACTTCATCACTTAGTTATAAGATGCAATACCTCCTTTCAGCCACAGAGCCCTAGGTACAAAAAAGTATAAACGTTGTAGTACCTCTGATTGGCCATAACACACATTTTCATTTTATTCAATGAACTCCCTGATTTTTGGGAATTACCCAGAAGGCTCGGGGTTTAAGTATTCGACTTTGAAAAGGGATTAAAACATAATAAACAAGTACAAATGTACATATTTTTTTGTAGATAACCTCTTTATTAATATCAGAGAACAAGATGGTATCATAAAATAGCACCTTTTCAAATTAAATAAAAATTCCAATGGAACCATGACTCAAAACAGTAGTTAAAAGCCTTAGTATACTGACGTTTTCAACACAAACGTCAAGACTTTCTCGGAAGCTTTGCGGTGTATGACGCTCCGAAATAGTCTATTTAGTACGACAAAGCTTGGGTTCCCTCAGTTGGGTCTCGGTCTGTCGGGCTGACACGGGGTTTGGGGTTTTTCCAAATAAGCAGTGCCCCATCACTGCTGACGTTGGTCAGACCTTGTCCCCCCAGGCCTGATGGGACCCTGCCTTTCTGGTGCGGTTTGTTAACCCGTCCCTCAGTTGGGTCTTGGTCTGTCGGGCTGATACGGGGTTTTGGGTCGTTTCGGTTAGGCAGTGCCCCTTCACTGCTGACATTGATTGGACCCGATCCCCCCAGGCCTGATGGGACCCTACCTTTCTGGTGCGGTTTGCTTCTCAGTCTGACTTTGGTCTACCATGGCTGAGAGAGGGGAGGCGGAGTTCTTTTTGACTAAGCAGTGCCCCATCACTGCTGATGTTGATCGGACCTGTTTCCCCCGGCTTTGGGTGATTCGATCTGGACTGGTATGACACGTTCTCGGAGCTGGAATACCCTTTCTTCTTGGGGGGGATCACCTGCTCTTCGGACCCAACTGATTTAAAACTGGGGAAACCAGAAATGGTGCAAACAATTGGTTTTAAGTGAGTTGGTTGGTAAGTTAATTTATAATTACACCATAACTGACTTTACAAAGTAATACAATTTTTATTAATAAGGTTTAATAATAGTACAATTTATATACTTTCCTATTGGTTCATTCCATACTTCTAAAGTAAGAACAACTTACGAAACCTCTGATTTCGTGCGGGTCGGTTAACCCAGTCTTTCTCTACGTCAAAGCTCACTGACCTGACCCAACCCTAACACTACCAGTCCTTTTCCCCTAGTTGGGAGCATTTAGAAAACAACACAAAGCCGGGACCTTGATCAACCTGGCGGGGCCACCCTAGAGTGAGAGCGTCTGGTGATAATGGCCGAAACACTCGATGATCTCTGGGTCCACTACTGATGATGTGTTCCAAACAAAACTCACAAAGGACTATTTTTGTTCCCCAAACTCTTCTAGTTTGGAATACAAAAAAACAACTGACTATTTTTCACTAGGGCTATTTGGCCATTTGCTCCCCGCTCGTTATCCTTCTACTCTTATGCAAAATAAAATTAGGCGAGAATAATACTCCACAATTTTTCAGCAATAAAGTGAGCACCTAATCTTTATCTTACCCCTAAACTTAACCACTCAGACTTAATGCCTAAACTTAAGTTGGTGTCAATCAAACAGTAGACCATCTTATCTTTAATTTAAGCTCTAAACCTAACCACTCTGGCTGCTTGTCTAATTCTAATATACATCTTTATAAAAAGCGTACTTCTTCTGTCTTGAGGCAGATGTCTTACCGATCATTGTGGCTAATTTAACCACTTACTACGAACAATACATCTACACAAATGGCTATCTGACTCTTAATTATAACCACTAAAATTAACTTATGGTACACTCTTAACTAAATATCCAATAATAGACCTTCTTCAGTCTAACTGCGGACTATTTTGTTCCACAAGAATACCATTTTACCCTTAATCTGACCTTTAACCTTGAACACAATGGCTTCTGGCCTAAATCTGAACCACATTATCTCCCCACTTTTTCACTCTGACCTTTCTTTCCTAACCCCTTTTCCGGAACGAACCCCTCGGGGTGGCGAATGGAAACTGGCCATAAACAGATACAGCCATTGCGGCAAGGGGAGGTGTCCGCCGTGACCACAGCTAGCCTCCCTGTCTCTGTCCTTCAAACTTAAATTACCCTGTCTACTTCAC
>CM070489.1:0-137500 GCA_036324585.1 Champsocephalus esox
CACGCCTCAAAGTCATTTTACAAGTACACATTGGTATTATACATGTACTGTGGAGAATACCCACAGGAGCAAATCCGGGTGAAGTGCCTTGCCCAAGGACACAACGGCCTGACGCAGTGGCGGCAGGAGCGGGTTTCGAACTGGAGTTCCCCAGCACCCCCCCTTGATCTGATGATCAGATGCACAGACCACTGCGCCACCCGTCCCTGTACAACATGTCGGATTTGAAGCCAGGATCTGTTCCCACAACATTCGATTTCTCATCGTATGCAGTCGGGAACACCGACCGTCCCAGCACGTCGGCCGCGCAAGACAATGACACCAGTGTCAACAAACGTGAAGTTGGAGCCACCATACGAGCTGCTTCAGCTGCCGAGAGAGAGGTAATACTGCAGCACGACCAGATTACTAGCTCACACGTATTTACTGACACAGTGTGACCTTATTAATTTATGTATATTATATATATATTATGTAATAATGTACTGGAACTGGTGATCCCACTCGGCGAATTCAGAACCGTCCGTACTTCGGCGGATTCCGGATCGTATGCCACTCTATTCGACCGAATCGGTTCATAAGCATAGGCCATGGGAAGGCTGGTAACTGTAGATGCTTCCACATCAATGCCATCTCCCGACGAATAGTCAAATTCATCGTTCAAAACGTCGATCTCATTGCAAAATTCCTCCATCGCTGCCATATCTGCCACGTTGTGTTGACTTCCGGTATGGATACCCGGAGCGAGGACCCACCCAGTGACGTCCCCATTTGGGACTCCCCTGATGGCGGCGGCCTGGTCCCGGAATTCCCCACCCGGCCGGCGGATAATTAATTTTCTTTTGGCGAGTAATATCATATACAATAAATATTACGATCAATATCCATTGTAGAATGAATAAACTACCGGAGTATTATAGCTGTAATGGTGTTTCCTTTCCCCTTTGAAACAAGACGTACCGCAAACATGCCGCGAGCTCACCCATCGCCGGCTATGACTCCCCCTCCGCACTGAGCTCGCTTTAATGTGCATAACTTTGGGCAAGGTTCATAGTTTTAAATATTGTAAAGTGTCGAGCCGATGACTGCAGTCGGAGGCGGCGTGTTGAGTACGTTGAGTATGAAGTTATTTTCCATTAGTTTACAGAAAGGTAGGAACAACTTCATCACGCCTCAAACTGAGGGCACTCGTCTCAATAGCATGTTTTAGATGGAAGTTGTCTGAGGTCCGGACCCCCAGCTGCTCTTGCAGTAATAAGCAGCACCTTTCTGACTGTCCTGATGGGCTGGATGTAGGGACTGCTTTTCCTCTCTTGTTTTCTTAGTTGTGTTCTCTGTATTGTATATGTCTGTGTTCTGTGTCACGCTGCTGCCTTCTTGGCCAGGTCAGGTTGCAAATGAGATTCTATCTCAATGCTTGTATCTGGTTAAATAAAGGTTACATACAAATAGAAAACATGCTACTCAAGCTAGAATGATAAGAAACCACAGGTGCGCTACCTAACAGGTCCGTGGCGCAACACACTCTCTAACACTGCGAATGATGCCCCGTAATGTTCCACCACTAAAGCAAGCAACCGCCGGACTTCCGCTCTACAAGTACTCACAGTATAAAAGCACGCTGAAGTCAATCAATATAAAGTCAGCCTGTGATTTCCATGGCTGTACCCTAACACCAGTGAAGGCACATGTTTACAAATTGACAGCTGTGTTTACGTTGCTCGTTGTAACGGCAAATGTGAGCTCTGCTTTTTCAAACAATGCGTCTTGTGATAACCCGTAACCATGACGAACACTTGATGACATTACATCACTTTAATAACTGTCACCTTGTAGAGATCTCCTCGGATCAGAACCAGCTTGCTCCTCCGATGCGGGAAGAAAAGATGGTGGACCACATCTTGACCATTAAAGTGCCATATTGCTCAAGTTCAATTACGAAACTATTAAAAGTAGGGTTTTGAGTCCGACCATTTTCATTTGTGAATACAATATTTGTCAATAATTAGAAGCTGAGTAATCGGCTGCAGAGCAAGCTGCTGACGTGTGTGCTCAGTGGGCGGAGTCACAGAGACAAACATAACTCTTTTCTTATTTCTTCACATGATTGAGACTTGTAGAACGCACACCCCTCAAGATGAACACAGTTCTACGGGATGGATTCACGTTTCCATGAGAAACATTCTGTCTCATATATTAACTTCATATTTGCAAATTGAACAACCCCACTTTCCCCTTTTGTTCAGTGTACAAGGCTTCTGCGATTAATCCAAATAAAAGTGTCCACACAAATTAGACTCAGAGAATGCTCTCTCCGTCAGTCAGCACGACAAGAGGCACACCTCCACACAAGCGTTTATTCAAACGTCAAAGTCAACTTTAATGTCAATTTCTCGTGTTTGTACAGACGGAGAGATCGCAATAACGTTTCCAACAATCTGAATACAAAATACATTAATACAAATATGTATACATATGTACAACATATGTATATATATATATATATACACATTCAACAGACACATTTACACATATGCACACATTAAGATGAAACAAAACAATCAATGTACAAAATAACAGTCCCTTCGATATCTGAGGGAATGCACGTCGAGCATTGAAGCAAACTAAGATGTTCTGGATGTTTCTGTTGGATGATAACTTTAAAGAACTGGTCAGTTGTGTTTGAGCGGCCTCTTCCCCACAGGTTGACTCTGTCTCTCAATGGGCTGCAACATGGGAATTGTAGTCCTTTATTATCCATGCAGTGCACACGGTCGCCACTAGATGGCAATATGACTTTGACCAAAACAAAACCCTGTCTCTCACACTTCCTCTTATTATAATGTTGTAAAAGTATCTTAATAATAAACTACAAAACACTTTTCATGTAAAAATGTTTTTTGTATATAAATATTAACAAAAATCACGTTTCTTAATTTAATTTTGGCAAATTTCTCAGGAAAAAAAAACGTTTGCAGAAAAATGATTTTCAGAATAATATGTATCACTGGTTACTCATTCATGGGAACATAATTTAAACATTGAATACTATGAGTTTGTGAATCCACAATAATGTATCTTATTCATGACTTGAGTTATATTTTGTATGAACAATATGAACTTGCAAAGTAGAGAAGTAATAGTATAAAGTAGCAAAACATGGGAATACTAGCGTAACGTGCAGGTACCTCCCAACTGCACTCTGGCGCAGTACTCGAGTAAATCTAGTAACTGGTTTGAGGGAAAGTTTAGTTTTTCATCCAGCAGAGGGCGGTGACGCAGCACTTTGGATTCCTCTGTACTCGCATATGTACTTGTGTACCTTGTACTTTTACTTCAGTAAAGTATCTGAGTACTTCTTCCACCATGATTTGATGTACACAATATCAACTGCACACAGTGTGTGTCCTCTGTTATCAGGTGTGTTTCTGTTCTCGGTTAGCCGCGACCAAACCAGAACCAATGGAGCTGTTTGTCAGCGAAGGGAAACCCACAGAACCACAGCAGCAGAGCAGCCTTTAGTCCTCTGCTCAAGAGTCACTACAGAGTCACTAAAGAGTCACTTTAGAGTCACTACAGAGTCACTACAGAGTCACTATAGAGTCACTACAGAGTCACTACAGAGTCACTACAGAGTCACTACAGAGTCACTTTAGAGTCACTTTAGAGTCACTTTAGAGTCACTACAGAGTCACTACAGAGTCACTACAGAGTCACTACAGAGTCACTTTAGAGTCACTTTAGAGTCACTTTAGAGTCACTACAGAGTCACTACAGAGTCACTACAGAGTCACTACAGAGTCACTACAGAGTCACTTTAGAGTCACTACAGAGTCACTACAGAGTCACTTTAGAGTCACTACAGAGTCACTACAGAGTCACTACAGAGTCACTTTAGAGTCACTTTAGAGTCACTACAGAGTCACTACAGAGTCACTAAAGAGTCACTTTAGAGTCACTTTAGAGTCACTTTAGAGTCACTTTAGAGTCACTTTAGAGTCACTTTAGAGTCACTATAGAGTCACTTTAGAGTCACTACAGAGTCACTACAGAGTCACTAAATAGTCACTACAGAGTCACTTTAGAGTCACTATAGAGTCACTTTAGCGTCACTTTAGAGTCACTTTAGAGTCACTATAGAGTCACTATAGAGTCACTATAGAGTCACTTTAGAGTCACTACAGAGTCACTACAGAGTCACTACAGAGTCACTAAAGAGTCACTTTAGAGTCACTTTAGAGTCACTATAGAGTCACTATAGAGTCACTATAGAGTCACTTTAGAGTCACTACAGAGTCACTTTAGAGTCACTTTAGAGTCACTACAGAGTCACTACAGAGTCACTACAGAGTCACTAAAGAGTCACTTTAGAGTCACTTTAGAGTCACTATAGAGTCACTATAGAGTCACTTTAGAGTCACTAAAGAGTCACTATAGAGTCACTACAGAGTCACTACAGAGTCACTAAAGAGTCACTTTAGAGTCACTACAGAGTCACTTTAGAGTCACTTTAGAGTCACTATAGAGTCACTTTAGAGTCACTAAAGAGTCACTACAGAGTCACTACAGAGTCACTACAGAGTCACTAAAGAGTCACTTTAGAGTCACTACAGAGTCACTTTAGAGTCACTACAGAGTCACTACAGAGTCACTTTAGAGTCACTACAGAGTCACTACAGAGTCACTACAGAGTCACTACAGAGTCACTTTAGAGTCACTTTAGAGTCACTACAGAGTCACTACAGAGTCACTAAAGAGTCACTTTAGAGTCACTTTAGAGTCACTTTAGAGTCACTTTAGAGTCACTTTAGAGTCACTATAGAGTCACTTTAGAGTCACTATAGAGTCACTTTAGAGTCACTACAGAGTCACTTTAGAGTCACTAAATAGTCACTACAGAGCACTTTAGAGTCACTATAGAGTCACTTTAGCGTCACTTTAGAGTCACTTTAGAGTCACTATAGAGTCACTATAGAGTCACTATAGAGTCACTTTAGAGTCACTACAGAGTCACTACAGAGTCACTACAGAGTCACTAAAGAGTCACTTTAGAGTCACTTTAGAGTCACTATAGAGTCACTATAGAGTCACTATAGAGTCACTTTAGAGTCACTACAGAGTCACTTTAGAGTCACTTTAGAGTCACTACAGAGTCACTACAGAGTCACTACAGAGTCACTAAAGAGTCACTTTAGAGTCACTTTAGAGTCACTATAGAGTCACTATAGAGTCACTTTAGAGTCACTAAAGAGTCACTATAGAGTCACTTTAGAGTCACTAAGAGTCACTACAGAGTCACTACAGAGTCACTAAAGAGTCACTTTAGAGTCACTACAGAGTCACTACAGAGTCACTATAGAGTCACTTTAGAGTCACTACAGAGTCACTACAGAGTCACTTTAGAGTCACTACAGAGTCACTACAGAGTCACTACAGAGTCACTATAGAGTCACTTTAGAGTCACTTTAGAGACACTTTAGAGTCACTATAGAGTCACTTTAGAGTCACTATAGAGTCACTATAGAGTCACTATAGAGTCACTTTAGAGTCACTACAGAGTCACTTTAGAGTCACTTTAGAGTCACTACAGAGTCACTACAGAGTCACTACAGAGTCACTAAAGAGTCACTTTAGAGTCACTTTAGAGTCACTATAGAGTCACTATAGAGTCACTTTAGAGTCACTAAAGAGTCACTATAGAGTCACTTTAGAGTCACTACAGAGTCACTACAGAGTCACTACAGAGTCACTAAAGAGTCACTTTAGAGTCACTACAGAGTCACTACAGAGTCACTATAGAGTCACTTTAGAGTCACTACAGAGTCACTACAGAGTCACTTTAGAGTCACTACAGAGTCACTACAGAGTCACTACAGAGTCACTATAGAGTCACTTTAGAGTCACTTTAGAGTAACTACAGAGTCACTACAGAGTCACTACAGAGTCACTATAGAGTCACTTTAGAGTCACTACAGAGTCACTACAGAGTCACTTTAGAGTCACTACAGAGTCACTACAGAGTCACTACAGAGTCACTATAGAGTCACTTTAGAGTCACTTTAGAGTAACTACAGAGTCACTACAGAGTCACTACAGAGTCACTACAGAGTCACTTTAGAGTCACTACAGAGTCACTACAGAGTCACTTTAGAGTCACTACAGAGTCACTACAGAGTCACTTTAGAGTCACTATAGAGTCACTTTAGAGTCACTACAGAGTCACTACAGAGTCACTTTAGAGTCACTTTAGAGTCACTACAGAGTCACTACAGAGTCACTACAGAGTCACTATAGAGTCACTTTAGAGTCACTTTAGAGTCACTACAGAGTCACTACAGAGTCACTACAGAGTCACTACAGAGTCACTTTAGAGTCACTACAGAGTCACTACAGAGTCACTTTAGAGTCACTACAGAGTCACTACAGAGTCACTTTAGAGTCACTATAGAGTCACTTTAGAGTCACTACAGAGTCACTACAGAGTCACTTTAGAGTCACTTTAGAGTCACTACAGAGTCACTACAGAGTCACTTTAGAGTCACTATAGAGTCACTTTAGAGTCACTACAGAGTCACTACAGAGTCACTACAGAGTCACTATAGAGTCACTTTAGAGTCACTTTAGAGTCACTACAGAGTCACTACAGAGTCACTACAGAGTCACTACAGAGTCACTTTAGAGTCACTACAGAGTCACTACAGAGTCACTTTAGAGTCACTACAGAGTCACTACAGAGTCACTTTAGAGTCACTATAGAGTCACTTTAGAGTCACTACAGAGTCACTACAGAGTCACTTTAGAGTCACTTTAGAGTCACTACAGAGTCACTACAGAGTCACTTTAGAGTCACTATAGAGTCACTTTAGAGTCACTACAGAGTCACTACAGAGTCACTACAGAGTCACTACAGAGTCACTACAGAGTCACTTTAGAGTCACTACAGAGTCACTACAGAGTCACTACAGAGTCACTATAGAGTCACTACAGAGTCACTACAGAGTCACTTTAGAGTCACTACAGAGTCACTACAGAGTCACTAAAGAGTCACTATAGAGTCACTACAGAGTCACTACAGAGTCACTACAGAGTCACTACAGAGTCACTACAGAGTCACTATAGAGTCACTACAGAGTCACTACAGAGTCACTACAGAGTCACTACAGAGTCACTACAGAGTCACTTTAGAGTCACTAGTAAAACAGAATGAAAAGATGTCCAGAGGAGTTCTTCTTCAGGTTTACCTCAGAGACGAGTACAGGACGTCCGGCTCGGGGACGATCTCTGCTAAATACAGGAGAAAGTTTATTAAATAATAATATTTATATATGTATATCATGTATAACTGTGTGTGCAGAGCTGAGCTGACTGAACTCATTTCATCCATAATACTTATTCAAGGTATCATTTTGTGAAATAAACAAATATTTATTTTTAGGTTATTTAAAGGTTTTAAGTAAAAACATTTTTAACTATATTTCTTTTTTAAATGTTTGGAAAACATTAATTTGTACATGACAGCTTAATAATAATAATTAAGTAATAAATTGTTAATCATTTTAAATCCCAGTATTTTGAATGTTTTGTTGTTGTTTTTTTTTGGATAATTTTTCGTATCTATAGTTTATTATCGGTTTTAATTTATGGCTTTTAGTTTATTTTTATATTATGTGTATTAACAGTTTTTCAGTTTTTAAGTAACTCTCTTTTTGTTAATATCACACAGTATATGCATTTAAAAGAATATCTTTTGCTCTTTCTTGTGTGAGTGTTCAGTGGACGTTGTTAGCTTAGCTTAGCATAGTGAATGGAAGCAGAGGGAACAGTTAGCATCTGTTGGTGTACCTCTCCTCCTGTTTGTGTTGATCACGATCTCTCCGTAACAGACGTCTCTCTTCGTCTTCACTTCAGAGTAAACTGCAGCTGGACCGCTCTCTGCACGGTGAAACACATCATCAGAGTTACATGTAATATAATGCATTTAATATATCAATAATAACGCTGCTGTGGTTTGAACTGTTCACGTTGCGTGGGAACAATGAAAGGTGTTCTTCTGAAACAGGAAGGCGGACGACCACAGAGCTGCCCGCCTCGATTAATATGCATTTAGCGTTGGCAATAAAAACCCAAACGTCACGATGAGATCAGCACTTCTCTGGAAATGAACCTGCTGTGGTTTTACAAGCAGAGTGGAAAAGAACTACAAACTGACCCACGAGACGGAGGGTGAAAAGAGCGGGAATGAGAGATCCGAATGTACGGCCGACAGGTGACGCTGCTCAAAGTGTTTCAACAACGTTTCAACTTCGTGCAGAAACACACACTCACATGTCTCCATGCTTTAATGTTCAAGAAGCTCTATTATTCTCATCCTGTCTGTGCTGCAGCACCTCTTTTCACCCTCTGTCTGAAACCAGAGCCCGGTCTGCTCTGATCGGTCAGCTGGCCGGCTCTGTTGTGATGAGCCTATCACGTCCAATGTGTTGCATCTTGAAAGGGGGGCTGAAACTAATCAATATTTATTAATCACATTTTCTTTTTCAAATAGAAGTTTAAAACATTTCCAAAAGAAAATGGGATTAACAAATGCAACGGAAGCTTAACAACCACAGCTGCTAGATCTTTAGAAAGAAATGTTGACGTGTCTGTACGTCACACAAACAGCACACATGTGCATACATGTGCAACTTTAAATATATATTGTATGTAATCAGAGTCTTCACTTGCACATTTATAATTGTTTTAATATTATTTATTCGCACAGTCCTGCAGTGCAGCGTCTGCAGGTCAACACTTCTGAAGTGTTTTCGATCAGCTGCTAGCTTGTGTTAACCACAAGGTACAAGTCACACATTCTCACACAGCACACGCTATCATCCACTAAAATAGACCTCACTACAGTCTGAAACCTTAGGGACCAGTGAAACATTGATATCTTTTACATTTGATCCCTTCGAAAATATCTTCATTTAACAGAAAATGCTCTTTTCTAAATTGTCCTCATGAGTTCTGAATTTCCGGATGGTCCTCACACGGATACAAGAACAAGAACACACACACACAGTCCCTGAGAACCAATCATTACCTCGGCCCCATCGGCTCTTTTTGATTGGCTTCTTCCGGCTTTGGGATGTTTTGACATCGCTGTATGTGACGTCTTCTCCCATTTCCACTTCAGCGGCTGAAATAAATGTGTCACTTGATTGATATCGACTTTTAGGACAATGTGAAAGAAACATTAAAAATCTAAAATGTTAAATTGCAGTTAAAAATCATGTGAAACGATCAAAAGCTCCCTAATTGGATGACAAATATTGGGCATCGAGGTGAGATTAAAGAAATCTAATTCATAAATATACTCGTGATTGTGTATTGCAGGAAACTTGGTTTTTAGGGTTGAAATGTTCAATTAGCTAAATCTTCATCTCTGTGCATCTCTTTGTGCCGGTGCATTCATCAAAACATGGCATAGGGGAACAAATGTAATTCAATTGGGATTCAACTAATTAAGACCAATTATATATTTCACCATATTTCATTCTGATTAATGCTCCGGCACTGTTAGCTTAGCTTAGCATAGTGAATGAAAGCAGGAAGTCACTGCTTTAGTAACATAATCTGTATATCTGCACTGTGTGTGCAGAGCTGAGCGAACTGAACTGATTTCATCTGTAACAGTTATTCAATTTAAGGTCTTATTTTGTGAAAGAACAACATTACTTTTTTTAGGTTATTTAAAGGGTTTAAGTAACAAACATGTAAATATATAAAAAATGTAAATGTTTGTAAAACTTTAATTTGTATAAAAAAGGTTTGTCTTTAATAATAATTAAGTAATAAATTGTTAATCACTTTAAATCCCAGCATTTTTTTTTAGATTTGTTTTGATCATTTTTTGTTTTTATAGTTTTATTATCCGTTTTAATTTATGGCTTTTAGTTCATTTTTATATTATGTGTATTAAAAGTTTACATTTTTAAGTAACTCTCTTTTTGTTAATATCACACGGTATATGCATTTAAAAGAATATCTTTTGCTCTTTCTTGTGTGAGTGTTCAGTGGACGTTGTTAGCTTAGCATAGTGAATGGAAGCAGAGGGAACTGTTAGCATCTGTTGGTGTACCTCTCCTCCTGTTTGTGTTGATCACGATCTCTCCGTAACAGACATCTCTCTTCGTCTTCACTTCAGAGTAAACTGCAGCTGGACCGCTCTCTGCACGTGAAACACATCATCAGAGTTACATGTAATATAATGCATTTAATATATCAATAATAACGCTGCTGTGGTTTAACTGTTCACGTTGCGTGAGAACAATGAAAGGTGTTCTTCTGAAACAGGAAGGCGGACGACCACAGAGCTGCCCGCCTCGATCAAATATACATTTAGCGTTGGCAATAAAAACCCAAACGTCACGATGAGATCAGCACTTCTCTGGAAATGAACCTGCTGTGGTTTTACAAGCAGAGTGGAAAAGAACTACAAACTGACCCACGAGACGGAGGGTGAAAAGAGCGGGAATGAGAGATCCGAATGTACGGCCGACAGGTGACGCTGCTCAAAGTGTTTCAACAACGTTTCAACTTCGTGCAGAAACACACACTCACATGTCTCCATGCTTTAATGTTCAAGAAGCTCTATTATTCTCATCCTGTTTGTGCTGCAGCACCTCTTTTCACCCTCTGTCTGAAACCAGAGCCCGGTCTGCTCTGATCGGTCAGCTGGCCGGCTCTGTTGTGATGAGCCTATCACGTCCAATGTGTTGCATCTTGAAAGGGGGGCTGAAACTAATCAATATTTATTAATCACATTTTCTTTTTCAAAGAGAAGTTTAAAACATTTCCAAAAGAAAATGGGATTAACAAATGCAACGGAAGCTTAACAACCACAGCTGCTAGATCTTTATAAAGAAATGTTGACGTGTCTGTACGTCACACAAACAGCACACATGTGCATACATGTGCAACTTTAAATATATATTGTATGTAATCAGAGTCTTCACTTGCACATTTATAATTGTTTTAATATTATTTATTCGCACAGTCCTGCAGTGCAGCGTGTGCAGGTCAACACTTCTGAAGTGTTTTCGATCAGCTGCTAGCTTGTGTTAACCACAAGGTACAAGTCACACATTCTCACACAGCACACGCTATCATCCACTAAAATAGACCTCACTACAGTCTGAAACCTTAGGGGACCAGTGAACATTGATATCTTTTACATTTGATCCCTTCGAAAATATCTTCATTGAACAGAAAATGCTCTTTTCTAAATTGTCCTCATGAGTTCTGAATTTCCGGATGGTCCTCACATGGATACAAGAACAAGAACACACACACACAGTCCCTGAGAACCAATCATTACCTCGGCCCCATCGGCTCTTTTTGATTGGCTTCTTCCGGCTTTGGGATGTTTTGACATCGCTGTATGTGACGTCTTCTCCCATTTCCACTTCAGCGGCTGAAATAAATGTGTCACTTGATTGATATCGACTTTTCGGACAATGTGAAAGAAACATTAAAAATCTAAAATGTTAAATTGCAGTTAAAAATCATGTGAAACGATCAAAAGCTCCCTAGTTGGATGACAAATATTGGGCATCGAGGTGAGATTAAAGAAATCTAATTCATAAATATACTCGTGATTGTGTATTGCAGGAAACTTGGTTTTTAGGGTTGAAATGTTCAATTAGCTAAATCTTCATCTATGTGCATCTCTTTGTGCCGGTGCATTCATCAAAACATGGCATAGGGGAACAAATGTAATTCAATTGGGATTCAACTAATTAAGACCAATTATATATTTCACCATATTTCATTCTGATTAATGCCCCGGCACTGTTAGCTTAGCTTAGCATAGTGAATGAAAGCAGGAAGTCACTGCTTTAGTAACATAATATGTATATCTGCACTGTGTGTGCAGAGCTGAGCGAACTGAACTGATTTAATCTGTAACAGTTATTAAATTTAAGGTCTTATTTTGTGAAATAACAACATTACTTTTTTAGGTTATTTAAAGGGTTTAAGTAACAAACATGTAAACATATAAAAAAATGTAAATGTTTGCAAAACTTTAATTTGTATAAAAAAGCTTTGTCTTTATAATAATTAAGTAATAAATTGTTAATCACTTTAAATCCCAGCATTTTTTTTTAGATTTGTTTTGATCATTTTTTGTTTTTATAGTTTTATTATCCGTTTTAATTTATGGCTTTTAGTTCATTTTTATATTATGTGTATTAAAAGTTTACATTTTTAAGTAACTCTCTTTTTGTTAATATCACACGGTATATGCATTTAAAAGAATATCTTTTGCTCTTTCTTGTGTGAGTGTTCAGTGGACGTTGTTAGCTTAGCATAGCATAGTGAATGGAAGCAGAGGGAACAGTTAGCATCTGTTGGTGTACCTCTCCTCCTGTTTGTGTTGATCACGATCTCTCCGTAACAGACGTCTCTCTTCGTCTTCACTTCAGAGTAAACTGCAGCTGGACCGCTCTCTGCACGGTGAAACACATCATCAGAGTTACATGTAATATAATGCATTTAATATAACAATAATAACGCTGCTGTGGTTTAACTGTTCACGTTGCGTGGGAACAATGAAAGGTGTTCTTCTGAAACAGGAAGGCGGACGACCACAGAGCTGCCCGCCTCGATTAATATGCATTTAGCGTTGGCAATAAAAACCCAAACGTCACGATGAGATCAGCACTTCTCTGGAAATGAACCTGCTGTGGTTTTACAAGCAGAGTGGAAAAGAACTACAAACTGACCCACGAGACGGAGGGTGAAAAGAGCGGGAATGAGAGATCCGAATGTACGGCCGACAGGTGACGCTGCTCAAAGTGTTTCAACAACGTTTCAACTTCGTGCAGAAACACACACTCACATGTCTCCATGCTTTAATGTTCAAGAAGCTCTATTATTCTCATCCTGCCTGTGCTGCAGCACCTCTTTTCACCCTCTGTCTGAAACCAGAGCCCGGTCTGCTCTGATCGGTCAGCTGGCCGGCTCTGTTGTGATGAGCCTATCACGTCCAATGTGTTGCATCTTGAAAGGGGGGCTGAAACTAATCAATATTTATTAATCACATTTTCTTTTTCAAAGAGAAGTTTAAAACATTTCCAAAAGAAAATGGGATTAACAAATGCAACGGAAGCTTAACAACCACAGCTGCTAGATCTTTATAAAGAAATGTTGACGTGTCTGTACGTCACACAAACAGCACATATGTGCATACATGTGCAACTTTAAATATATATTGTATGTAATCAGAGTCTTCACTTGCACATTTATAATTGTTTTAATATTATTTATTTGCACAGTCCTGCAGTGCAGCGTGTGCAGGTCAACACTTCTGAAGTGTTTTCGATCAGCTGCTAGCTTGTGTTAACCACAAGGTACAAGACACACATTCTCACACAGCACACGCTATCATCCACTAAAATAGACCTCACTACAGTCTGAAACCTTAGGGACCAGTAAACATTGATATCTTTTACATTTGATCCCTTCGAAAATATCTTCATTGAACAGAAAATGCTCTTTTCTAAATTGTCCTCATGAGTTCTGAATTTCCGGATGGTCCTCACACGGATACAAGAACAAGAACACACACACACAGTCCCTGAGAACCAATCATTACCTCGGCCCCATCGGCTCTTTTTGATTGGCTTCTTCCGGCTTTGGGATGTTTTGACATCGCTGTATGTGACGTCTTCTCCCATTTCCACTTCAGCGGCTGAAATAAATGTGTCACTTGATTGATATCGACTTTTAGGACAATGTGAAAGAAACATTAAAAATCTAAAATGTTAAATTGCAGTTAAAAATCATGTGAAACGATCAAAAGCTCCCTAATTGGATGACAAATATTGGGCATCGAGGTGAGATTAAAGAAATCTAATTCATAAATATACTCGTGATTGTGTATTGCAGGAAACTTGGTTTTTAGGGTTGAAATGTTCAATTAGCTAAATCTTCATCTATGTGCATCTCTTTGTGCCGGTGCATTCATCAAAACATGGCATAGGGGAACAAATGTAATTCAATTGGGATTCAACTAATTAAGACCAATTATATATTTCACCATACTTCATTCTGATTAATGCTCCGGCACTGTTAGCTTAGCTTAGCATAGTGAATGAAAGCAGGAAGTCACTGCTTTAGTAACATAATCTGTATATCTGCACTGTGTGTGCAGAGCTGAGCGAACTGAACTGATTTCATCTGTAACAGTTATTCAATTTAAGGTCTTATTTTGTGAAATAACAACATTACTTTTTTAGGTTATTTAAAGGGTTTAAATAACAAACATGTAAATATATAAAAAAATGTAAATGTTTGTAAAACTTCAATTTGTATAAAAAAGCTTTGTCTTTATAATAATTAAGTAATAAATTGTTAATCACTTTAAATCCCAGCATTTTTTTTTAGATTTGTTTTGATCATTTTTTGTTTTTATAGTTTTATTATCCGTTTTAATTTATGGCTTTTAGTTCATTTTTATATTATGTGTATTAAAAGTTTTAGTTTTTAAGTAACTCTCTTTTTGTTAATATCACACGGTATATGCATTTAAAAGAATATCTTTTGCTCTTTCTTGTGTGAGTGTTCAGTGGACGTTGTTAGCTTAGCATAGTGAATGGAAGCAGAGGGAACAGTTAGCATCTGTTGGTGTACCTCTCCTCCTGTTTGTGTTGATCACGATCTCTCCGTAACAGACGTCTCTCTTCGTCTTCACTTCAGAGTAAACTGCAGCTGGACCGCTCTCTGCACGGTGAAACACATCATCAGAGTTACATGTAAATAATGCATTTAATATAACAATAATAACGCTGCTGTGGTTTCACTGTTCACGTTGCATGAGAACAATGAAAGGTGTTCTTCTGAAACAGGAAGGCGGTCGACCACAGAGCTGCCCGCCTCGATCAAAATACATTTGGCGTTGGCTGAAAAAACCCAAACGTCTCTATGACATGAACACTTCTCTGGAAATGAACCTGCTGTGGTTTTACGAGCAGAGTGTACCGACCAACTTTATTAAATGTGTTTATTAATTTGAGATGGAGAGAAGTAGTACCGGCTTGGTTGAATATTCGTTTCTGATTGGTCAAACTGGACATTTCACAGGCTGTTAATACTCGATAACACCGTTGCTAAGCAAAATACAGACTGTTTCTATGGAGGATCAAAGGAGAGAAGAAAGGAGGGTTGAGTAGATATAGAATATATCCAGAATCCAGAAATCATCTCTAAAGGGTCGAACATGGGACGGCAGATACAAAGTTTAGAGGTTTCATTTCTGATGAATTGTTTTGTATTATTAAAGAAGAAAAAGAGAAGAGAAGAGGGTTAAGTAGATATAGAATATATCCAGAATCAACAGGAATACGGTGTCGACATCGATGCTTGATAAGGGGACAATGTCAACTTTACTATCTTTCTGATTCAGCCAGTGTTCGTGGGTTTTTAAATCAACACAACGAAACAACTTCACGTAAAAAAACGTTGACTTTAAATCAGCATAGGTTAGTAATTACCCTTTACCATTGTTAGATCGAATGTATGAATACAAGTGCTAAGGATCCATTATAATGAAGATATGACTGCAGTACACAGGGTCCTTTTTGAATAAATGTACTGATGTTTATTTCTTTCTTTATTAGACTTTTAAAAAGGGCCGATTTCCACTGGGCTCCTTCTTTTACTTCAGGAACATCGTGAGATCACTTTGGAACACTCGTGCTCCTATTGGCGAGCGCTGATAGGCTAAAGGGCTGTTCATCAATCACAACAGAGCCAGCCAGCTAACCAATGAGAGCAGACTGGGCTCTGGTTTCAGACAGAGGGTGAAAAGAGGTGCTGCAGCACAGACAGGATGAGAGAAATAAAGAGCTGTTTGAACATTAAGGCATGGAGACATGTGAGTGTGTGTTCCTGCACAAAGTTGAAACGTTGTTGAAACACGTTGTTGAAACCTGCCGGCCCTCTTCTGTCTACCCTCCGTCTCGTGGGAACAACGATTTGTTTAAGAGCGATGTGAAAAAGTTGTTTTTATTCACACGTTTGCTTCTTGGAAAGCTGAAAATAGCTTTCACAACTGCGATGGAAACTTAGCAACCACAGCTGCTAGATTGTTATCAAGAAATGTCCAAATGTTGACCAAAATGAACACACATCACGTCCCACAAACAACACATGTGTGCATGCATGTGCAATTATAACGACATATTGTATGTAATCAGAGTTAATTATACATTTATAATTGTTTTCATATTATTTCTTTGCGTTGTTAACAGTCCTGCAGTGCAGCGTGTGCAGGTCAACACTTCTGAAGTGTTTTCGATCAGCTGCTAGCTTGTGTTAACCACAAGGTACAACACACACATTCTCACACAGCACACGCTATCATCCACTAACACAGACCTCACTACAGTCTGAAACCTTGGGGACCAGTGCAAATTGATTTTATAGATTGTATTCCCTTCTGAAATATATTTATTTAGGAGAAAATTGTCTTTTCTAAATTGTCCCCATGAGTTCTAAAATTCCGGATGGTCCTCACATGGATATTAGAACAAGAACACACACACACACAGTCCCTGTGAACCAATCATTACCTCGGCTCTGTTTGATTGGCTTCTTCCGGCTGTGGGATATGTTGACCTGGCTGTATGTGACGTCTTCTCCCTTTTCCACCTCAGCAGCTGGAAATAAACACAAAGACACATAAATGTCCCTCAGTTTATTACCGATGCTTAACAGGATGTGAAACGTAGCATTTTAAAAACTACAATTTCAAACTCAAACTGCATGAAAATATCATGTGAAACCACCAAAGCTCACTGATTGGATGAATGCATCTCTAGTTGACAGAAATTTAATTCGTTAAAATGCTTAGGCTTTTGTGTTGCAGGAAAGTCGTTCTCTTAATAGAACATATATTTTGGAGAATTGCGTGAGTTGAGTGTATAAAAATCCCCTCGTAAATGTGGTTCTTAAAATGAGAGCTGCAGCACAATTATTTTAGTTTTGTTGTTGTTTTGTTGTTGTTTTGTTGTTGTTTTGTTGCCTGTGTCTGACCTTCACGTTTCCATCGAATGCATCGTCGCACCAGAACAACCAGCAGAACCAGCAGAACCAGAACACAGAGGGATGCAGCAACAGGAAGCAACCAGAAGGGGGGAGGGGGGAGGGGGAGGGGGAGGGGGAGAATCAGAGCTGGTGGTCGGAGGACTCGTAGTGGTGGGGGGTTTCTCTAAAAAGGGAAAAAACAAATAATGAAAAGAACAGAAATAAACATTTCACCGTCCGTCTTCATTTCTTTAGTATTTGTGTTTCAGGCTGAAACTCATGGACAGTAATTCCTCATATTAGGCTTTACATGGTGGAGGGGTCACTGCTGCCTTCAGGGTCCGGTACAGAAATACGATGATCCTGAACCCAAAGCACAGCTCCTCACCTGAGACAGACAGCCGGCTCCATGGAGACTCTCCTTTACCCTGGACGCTACACCTGTAGAGGCCTTCATCAGACCTGGAGACATGGTGGAGGGTCATGTGACCATCAGACCCATTCCTGATGGAGACGCCATCTTTGAAGAATTCAGCAGAGGGGGGGTCGGCCATCTTTGTTCTGCAGGTCAGAGTGACGTTATCTCCCTCCGTCACGGGGAGGGCAGGACTCTGCAGGATCACCGATCCACCTGATCCATCTGAACACGGAGCCAGGTGCAGAATGGAGGTGATCAGTAACTTACACATGGCAGAGATGATGAATGAACCCACTACCTGCCAAGTGAGGCTGTGGAGTAGCTAACTGAAAAGCTAACGTTAGCATGCTGAAGTCTGAAACGCCAACATCTACTCTGACTGGATCAACTCTATATAATATATTACACACGGCTCCCGGGCGCCGTTCAAAATGGCAGCACACTGCTCCTAGCACTGGGATGGGTCGAATGCAGAGAAACTATTTCCCCACGGCGATTAATAAAGTCCATCTTATTTCTCCCCACTAAAGGTCAACTTTGAGCCAATCAAGATTTCTCTTCATATTTCTACCATGCAGCAGCTCAGAGACAATAAGAAGAAGATTGAAATTGTAGAGTTTTATATTTTTATTTCACATTAAAAATGTAGATTAAATTGATTATAATGTTTGTTCCTTTTTTCTTTTTCAGCTGCTGAAGTGGAAACTAGAGAGGACGTCACACAGACGGCCTATCAGACGGAGCCAAGGTAATGATGGGTTTCAGGTACTGTGTGTTGTGTCTTCTTGTTGTTGTATGCATCTGAGGACCGACTGGAGTGTTACTAATTAAGAGACTGACTTTCTCAGAGCATTTTCTCTTAAATTACGGGGTGTACTTTAGTGGATGATAGTGTGTGAGAGAATGTGTGTTCTGCAGCCTGTGGTGAGCACCAGCTAGCAGCTCTGCGGTCGTCCAGCTTCCTCTTCCTGATGAACTTCTTAGAGTGTGTTTAGTATTGATGAGGAAACAGAGAGGCTGATCTCACCGGAGACGGTGATGGTGACGGTGTTACTGGTGGATCCCCCTGTGGACTCACACCAGTACTCTCCACTGTCCAGAGGGTGAGTGGAGCTGATGGTACAGGAGGAACCAGCAGGTGTTCCCCAGACTCCACACTCAGCTCTGTTCCCCCATGCTGGTGTTTCTCCACACGGTCCATCCCTCAGAGGCGTCCTCACATCTCAGAGAGACACGTTCTCCTCTGAACACCTGAGAGCTGCTGGGAGTCACCGTCAGACGAGCTGTGGGAATAATCAAACTGGTTTTATAATAATGATGCATTTAATTTATAAAGTGCTTTCTAGGTACTCAAAGTCACTTTACAAAAAACAATTCACCAAACAAACAAAGATGTAAATAAATACAGAACAGAAAGCGTTACGAGGTGTCATGTTGTTGGGAAGGGGTTAACAGGGAAAGGTAGGTCTGTATAATAATAATAATAGCTTTGATTTCTATAGCGCCTTTCAAGGGACCCAAGGTCGCTTTACAGGTAATAGGGAAAAAACAAACAAAACCAAACAAAGGTCAGGCAGACAGAACAACAGATCGATTAGGGGCCGAGAGCCTTGATGAGCAGATGGGACTTGAGGGTCCTTTGAAGGCGTCCAGTGTGGGGAGGTTGCGAATCTCCGCAGGGAGAGCGTTCCAGAGGGGGGGGGCTCCCACGCTGAAGGCTCTGTCCCCGAAGGGTGGCAGGTTTGTGCGGGGGGTGGTGGATGGAGTGGGCGGAGGATGTCCGATAGGTACTGGGGGGCAAGGGCATGGAGGGAAGAGGTGGGTTTGGAGGGCTTGTTTGAAGGATGAAATATTAGTTAAAGGCTTAGTATGATTATTTATCTGAAGGACGTATTGTTGAGCTTCTACAGACTTAAACAAAAATCCTTGTTTGGTACTAATCCTTAAAATCACAGCATGATCATTTCCATATATATTTGACTGAAAATGAGAATGTTTAAAATGCTCATTCTTCCTAATACCAGGATACAGTTCCTGATAACCCCAGATGGGACAGGCTGCAGGTTAACGTTACTGACCGGAATTTGTTGAGCAGAAAAACAGGAAGGTCAGCACTGAAAATACACCAGGAAACACTTATCAGTGAAGTAGTAACACCAAAGCATTGATACAGGAAATACCGAAAGTACAACAAGTACTCATTATTCAGAAACATTTATTATCGATGCAGTATTACAGTAATGTGATTATTACTTCACCATATGTTCTGCAGGGTAGTTTGAATGTAACAAAGGGATCAATAAAGTTGTATCTTAACCTATAATAATGCTTAATGTTTAACTATATATATTTATTTGTTGTTCTTTTCACTGTATCTGTAAAGCGTCTTTGAGCACCTGTAAAAGCGCTTACAAAATAAATCCATTATTATTACTAATACTTGTTTTGATTGTTGGAAAATAACTGCAAATTATCAAAAGAAAACTTGCTTTTCTGTGTCCAGTTTTTACAGAAGCAGCTGGGGGATAGTGCCTTGCTCAAAGGCAACTTACACGGCGTGCTTGGAGAATTGGTTCTTGATTACGCATTATTTAGTCTTTATTGTGACACTGTATGTCCTTGTTTATTTTCTATCCCATTTTGTGCTGTACCTGTTACAGGACAATCCTCTCTCGCCATGAATAAGCCAAAGTATTTTCTTCATTTTCAGGGTTTTCAGTCTCGATTTTCACCGTTTGCGTCTTGTTTACAGCTTCTATTTTTCACAGTTTTCTGCCTCTGATTCTCACGGTTTTCCCGACTCAATTTGAACCGTTTCCCCGTGTTTTCGAGCACTATTTTCACCCTTTCCCCACCTCTATTTCTCTCAATTTTTCTCGTGTTTCCACCTATATGTATCACATTTTCACTGAAGCCTTATATAAACCACTGTGTCTATTGTTCTACACATTTAAACATATTTATTGTTATATATTGTCAGAACATTTGCATAATCTGTATTTTATTATATATTTGAATGAAACATTTTTACTTTAACTTATGTTCAAATCTATATTTCTGTTTTCATATATTATTTTATTTAAAAAAGGAGCAATGGTCCCAAGACCCTGCTTCTTTCCTGGGATAAACAATGTTTGTGTAATTTTACATCCAAACCTCTTCGTACTGAATAATCTATTTTATCTTTAAGTATGAAATGTGTTCAGGGTTACTCACGGAGCAGGAGAGATGTGTCCTTCATTCTGCTTCTTGGTGCAATGAGATCAACTCTTCTTCTTCTTCTGTCCGAGCAGTAAAACCACTTCCTGTTTCTGCTTTAGTTCACTAGCTGTGTGGTTAACTCTCAGATAAAAACACCCATTTGTTTGTTGTCATGGAAATTAAATGCCAGGGTCTCTGTGGTTAACACAAGCTGAAGAGATTTTAACATTTGGTTCTACAATATAAAATACGTCAGTAAATACCCAACATTAGCCTCCTTTAGCTTAGCGGTGGTGACGTGAAGTCATGTGACCGTGCTGTAGTTCCTTTATAGCCCAACATTAGCCTCCTTTAGCTTAGCGGTGGTGACGTGAAGTCATGTGACCGTGCTGTAGTTCCTTTATAGCCCAACATTAGCCTCATTTAGCTTAGCGGTGGTGACGTGAAGTCATGTGACCGTGCTGTAGTTCCTTTATAGCCCAACATTAGCCTCCTTTAGCTTAGCGATGGTGACGTGAAGTCATGTGACCGTGCTGTAGTTCCTTTATAGCCCAACATTAGCCGCCTTTAGCTTAGCGGTGGTGACGTGAAGTCATGTGACCGTGCTGTAGTTCCTTTATAGCCCAACTTTAGCAACCCTTAGCTTAGCGGTGGTGACGTGAAGTCATGTGACCGTGCTGTAGTTCCTTTATAGCCCAACATTAGCCTCCTTTAGCTTAGCGGTGGTGACGTGAAGTCATGTGACCGTGCTGTAGTTCCTTTATAGCCCAACTTTAGCAACCCTTAGCTTAGCGGTGGTGACGTGAAGTCATGTGACCGTGCTGTAGTTCCTTTATAGCCCAACATTAGCCTCCTTTAGCTTAGCGATGGTGACGTGAAGCCATGTGACCGTGCTGTAGTTCCTTTATAGCCCAACATTAGCCTCCTTTAGCTTAGCGGTGGTGACGTGAAGTCATGTGACCGTGCTGTAGTTCCTTTATAGCCCAACATTAGCCTCCTTTAGCTTAGCGGTAGTGACGTGAAGTCATGTGACCGTGCTGTAGTTCCTTTATAGCCCAACATTAGCCTCCTTTAGCTTAGCGGTGGTGACGTGAAGTCATGCGACCGTGCTGTAGTTCCTTTATAGCCCAACATTAGCCTCCTTTAGCTTAGCGGTGGTGACGTGAAGTCATGTGACCGTGATGTAGTTCCTTTATAGCCCAACATTAGCCTCCTTTAGCTTAGCGGTGGTGACGTGAAGTCATGTGACCGTGCTGTAGTTCCTTTATAGCCCAACATTAGCCACCTTTAGCTTAGCGGTGGTAACGTGAAGTCATGTGACCGTGCTGTAGTTCCTTTATAGCCCAACATTAGCCACCTTTAGCTTAGCGGTGGTAACGTGAAGTCATGTGACCGTGCTGTAGTTCCTTTATAGCCCAACATTAGCCTCCTTTAGCTTAGCGGTGGTGACGTGAAGTCATGTGACCGTGCTGTAGTTCCTTTATAGCCCAACATTAGCCGCCTTTAGCTTAGCGGTGGTGACGTGAAGTCATGTGACCGTGCTGTAGTTCCTTTATAGCCCAACATTAGCCACCTTTAGCTTAGCGGTGGTGACGTGAAGTCATGTGACCGTGCTGTAGTTCCTTTATAGCCCAACATTAGCCGCCTTTAGCTTAGCGGTGGTGACGTGAAGTCCTGTGACCGTGCTGTAGTTCCTTTATAGCCCAACATTAGCCTCCTTTAGCTTAGCGGTGGTGACGTGAAGTCATGTGACCGTGCTGTAGTTCCTTTATAGCCCAACATTAGCCGCCTTTAGCTTAGCGGTGGTGACGTGAAGTCATGTGACCGTGCTGTAGGTCCTTTATAGCCCAACATTAGCCTCCTTTAGCTTAGCGGTGGTGACGTGAAGTCATGTGACCGTGCTGTAGTTCCTTTATAGCCCAACATTAGCCGCCTTTAGCTTAGCGGTGGTGACGTGAAGTCATGTGACCGTGCTGTAGGTCCTTTATAGCCCAACATTAGCCACCTTTAGCTTAGCGGTGGTGACGTGAAGTCATGTGACCGTGCTGCAGTTCCTTTATAGCCCAACTTTAGCCACCTTTAGCTTAGCGGTGGTGACGTGAAGTCATGTGACCGTGCTGTAGTTCCTTTATAGCCCAACATTAGCCTCCTTTAGCTTAGCGGTGGTGACGTGAAGTCATGTGACCGTGCTGTAGTTCCTTTATAGCCCAACATTAGCCTCCTTTAGCTTAGCGGTGGTGACGTGAAGTCATGTGACCGTGCTGTAGTTCCTTTATTGCGCAACATTAGCCGCCTTTAGCTTAGCGGTGGTGACGTGAGGTCACGTGACCGTGCTGTAGTTCCTTTATAGCCCAACATTAGCCTCCTTTAGCTTAGCGGTGGTGACGTGAAGTCATGTGACCGTGCTGTAGGTCCTTTATAGCCCAACATTAGCCACCTTTAGCTTAGCGGTGGTGACGTGAAGTCATGTGACCGTGCTGTAGTTCCTTTATAGCCCAACATTAGCCTCCTTTAGCTTAGCGGTGGTGACGTGAAGTCATGTGACCGTGCTGTAGTTCCTTTATAGCCCAACATTAGCCACCTTTAGCTTAGCGGTGGTGACGTGAAGTCATGTGACCGTGCTGTAGTTCCTTTATAGCCCAACATTAGCCTCCTTTAGCTTAGCGGTGGTGACGTGAAGTCATGTGACCGTGCTGTAGTTCCTTTATAGCCCAACATTAGCCTCCTTTAGCTTAGCGATGGTGACGTGAAGTCATGTGACCGTGCTGTAGTTCCTTTATAGCCCAACATTAGCCGCCTTTAGCTTAGCGGTGGTGACGTGAAGTCATGTGACCGTGCTGTAGTTCCTTTATAGCCCAACTTTAGCACCCTTTAGCTTAGCGGTGGTGACGTGAAGTCATGTGACCGTGCTGTAGTTCCTTTATAGCCCAACATTAGCCTCCTTTAGCTTAGCGGTGGTGACGTGAAGTCATGTGACCGTGCTGTAGTTCCTTTATAGCCCAACTTTAGCAACCCTTAGCTTAGCGGTGGTGACGTGAAGTCATGTGACCGTGCTGTAGTTCCTTTATAGCCCAACATTAGCCTCCTTTAGCTTAGCGATGGTGACGTGAAGTCATGTGACCGTGCTGTAGTTCCTTTATAGCCCAACATTAGCCTCCTTTAGCTTAGCGGTGGTGACGTGAAGTCATGTGACCGTGCTGTAGTTCCTTTATAGCCCAACATTAGCCTCCTTTAGCTTAGCGGTGGTGACGTGAAGTCATGTGACCGTGCTGTAGTTCCTTTATAGCCCAACATTAGCCTCCTTTAGCTTAGCGGTGGTGACGTGAAGTCATGTGACCGTGCTGTAGTTCCTTTATAGCCCAACATTAGCCTCCTTTAGCTTAGCGGTGGTGACGTGAAGTCATGTGACCGTGCTGTAGTTCCTTTATAGCCCAACATTAGCCTCCTTTAGCTTAGCGGTGGTGACGTGAAGTCATGTGACCGTGCTGTAGTTCCTTTATAGCCCAACATTAGCCACCTTTAGCTTAGCGGTGGTGACGTGAAGTCATGTGACCGTGCTGTAGTTCCTTTATAGCCCAACATTAGCCTCCTTTAGCTTAGCGGTGGTGACGTGAAGTCATGTGACCGTGCTGTAGTTCCTTTATAGCCCAACATTAGCCTCCTTTAGCTTAGCGGTGGTGACGTGAAGTCATGTGACCGTGCTGTAGTTCCTTTATAGCCCAACATTAGCCGCCTTTAGCTTAGCGGTGGTGACGTGAAGTCATGTGACCGTGCTGTAGTTCCTTTATAGCCCAACTTTAGCACCCTTTAGCTTAGCGGTGGTGACGTGAAGTCATGTGACCGTGCTGTAGTTCCTTTATAGCCCAACATTAGCCTCCTTTAGCTTAGCGGTGGTGACGTGAAGTCATGTGACCGTGCTGTAGTTCCTTTATAGCCCAACTTTAGCACCCTTTAGCTTAGCGGTGGTGACGTGAAGTCATGTGACCGTGCTGTAGTTCCTTTATAGCCCAACATTAGCCTCCTTTAGCTTAGCGATGGTGACGTGAAGTCATGTGACCGTGCTGTAGTTCCTTTATAGCCCTAACATTAGCCTCCTTTAGCTTAGCGGTGGTGACGTGAAGTCATGTGACCGTGCTGTAGTTCCTTTATAGCCCAACATTAGCCTCCTTTAGCTTAGCGGTAGTGACGTGAAGTCATGTGACCGTGCTGTAGTTCCTTTATAGCCCAACATTAGCCTCCTTTAGCTTAGCGGTGGTGACGTGAAGTCATGCGACCGTGCTGTAGTTCCTTTATAGCCCAACATTAGCCTCCTTTAGCTTAGCGGTGGTGACGTGAAGTCATGTGACCGTGCTGTAGTTCCTTTATAGCCCAACATTAGCCTCCTTTAGCTTAGCGGTGGTGACGTGAAGTCATGTGACCGTGCTGTAGTTCCTTTATAGCCCAACATTAGCCACCTTTAGCTTAGCGGTGGTGACGTGAAGTCATGTGACCGTGCTGTAGTTCCTTTATAGCCCAACATTAGCCACCTTTAGCTTAGCGGTGGTGACGTGAAGTCATGTGACCGTGCTGTAGTTCCTTTATAGCCCAACATTAGCCTCCTTTAGCTTAGCGGTGGTGACGTGAAGTCATGTGACCGTGCTGTAGTTCCTTTATAGCCCAACATTAGCCGCCTTTAGCTTAGCGGTGGTGACGTGAAGTCATGTGACCGTGCTGTAGTTCCTTTATAGCCCAACATTAGCCACCTTTAGCTTAGCGGTGGTGACGTGAAGTCATGTGACCGTGCTGTAGTTCCTTTATAGCCCAACATTAGCCGCCTTTAGCTTAGCGGTGGTGACGTGAAGTCCTGTGACCGTGCTGTAGTTCCTTTATAGCCCAACATTAGCCTCCTTTAGCTTAGCGGTGGTGACGTGAAGTCATGTGACCGTGCTGTAGTTCCTTTATAGCCCAACATTAGCCTCCTTTAGCTTAGCGGTGGTGACGTGAAGTCATGTGACCGTGCTGTAGTTCCTTTATAGCCCAACATTAGCCTCCTTTAGCTTAGCGGTGGTGACGTGAAGTCATGTGACCGTGCTGTAGTTCCTTTATAGCCCAACATTAGCCTCCTTTAGCTTAGCGGTGGTGACGTGAAGTCATGTGACCGTGCTGTAGTTCCTTTATAGCCCAACATTAGCCTCCTTTAGCTTAGCGGTGGTGACGTGAAGTCATGTGACCGTGCTGTAGTTCCTTTATAGCCCAACATTAGCCTCCTTTAGCTTAGCGGTGGTGACGTGAAGTCATGTGACCGTGCTGTAGTTCCTTTATAGCCCAACATTAGCCGCCTTTAGCTTAGCGGTGGTGACGTGAAGTCATGTGACCGTGCTGTAGTTCCTTTATAGCCCAACTTTAGCAACCCTTTAGCTTAGCGGTGGTGACGTGAAGTCATGTGACCGTGCTGTAGTTCCTTTATAGCCCAACATTAGCCTCCTTTAGCTTAGCGGTGGTGACGTGAAGTCATGTGACCGTGCTGTAGTTCCTTTATAGCCCAACTTTAGCCACCCTTTAGCTTAGCGGTGGTGACGTGAAGTCATGTGACCGTGCTGTAGTTCCTTTATAGCCCAACATTAGCCTCCTTTAGCTTAGCGGTGGTGACGTGAAGTCATGTGACCGTGCTGTAGTTCCTTTATAGCCCAACATTAGCCTCCTTTAGCTTAGCGGTGGTGACGTGAAGTCATGTGACCGTGCTGTAGTTCCTTTATAGCCCAACATTAGCCTCCTTTAGCTTAGCGGTGGTGACGTGAAGTCATGTGACCGTGCTGTAGTTCCTTTATAGCCCAACATTAGCCTCCTTTAGCTTAGCGGTGGTGACGTGAAGTCATGTGACCGTGCTGTAGTTCCTTTATAGCCCAACATTAGCCTCCTTTAGCTTAGCGGTGGTGACGTGAAGTCATGTGACCGTGCTGTAGTTCCTTTATAGCCCAACATTAGCCTCCTTTAGCTTAGCGGTGGTGACGTGAAGTCATGTGACCGTGCTGTAGTTCCTTTATAGCCCAACATTAGCCTCCTTTAGCTTAGCGGTGGTGACGTGAAGTCATGTGACCGTGCTGTAGTTCCTTTATAGCCCAACATTAGCCACCTTTAGCTTAGCGGTGGTGACGTGAAGTCATGTGACCGTGCTGTAGTTCCTTTATAGCCCAACATTAGCCTCCTTTAGCTTAGCGGTGGTGACGTGAAGTCATGTGACCGTGCTGTAGTTCCTTTATAGCCCAACATTAGCCTCCTTTAGCTTAGCGGTGGTGACGTGAAGTCATGTGACCGTGCTGTAGTTCCTTTATAGCCCAACATTAGCCACCTTTAGCTTAGCGGTGGTGACGTGAAGTCATGTGACCGTGCTGTAGTTCCTTTATAGCCCAACATTAGCCGCCTTTAGCTTAGCGGTGGTGACGTGAAGTCCTGTGACCGTGCTGTAGTTCCTTTATAGCCCAACATTAGCCTCCTTTAGCTTAGCGGTGGTGACGTGAAGTCATGTGACCGTGCTGTAGTTCCTTTATAGCCCAACATTAGCCGCCTTTAGCTTAGCGGTGGTGACGTGAAGTCATGTGACCGTGCTGTAGTTCCTTTATAGCCCAACATTAGCCTCCTTTAGCTTAGCGGTGGTGACGTGAAGTCATGTGACCGTGCTGTAGTTCCTTTATAGCCCAACATTAGCCTCCTTTAGCTTAGCGGTGGTGACGTGAAGTCATGTGACCGTGCTGTAGTTCCTTTATAGCCCAACATTAGCCACCTTTAGCTTAGCGGTGGTGACGTGAAGTCATGTGACCGTGCTGTAGTTCCTTTATAGCCCAACATTAGCCACCTTTAGCTTAGCGGTGGTGACGTGAAGTCATGTGACCGTGCTGTAGTTCCTTTATAGCCCAACATTAGCCTCCTTTAGCTTAGCGGTGGTGACGTGAAGTCATGTGACCGTGCTGTAGTTCCTTTATAGCCCAACATTAGCCTCCTTTAGCTTAGCGGTGGTGACGTGAAGTCATGTGACCGTGCTGTAGTTCCTTTATAGCCCAACATTAGCCTCCTTTAGCTTAGCGGTGGTGACGTGAAGTCATGTGACCGTGCTGTAGTTCCTTTATAGCCCAACATTAGCCTCCTTTAGCTTAGCGGTGGTGACGTGAAGTCATGTGACCGTGCTGTAGTTCCTTTATAGCCCAACATTAGCCACCTTTAGCTTAGCGGTGGTGACGTGAAGTCATGTGACCGTGCTGTAGTTCCTTTATAGCCCAACATTAGCCTCCTTTAGCTTAGCGGTGGTGACGTGAAGTCATGTGACCGTGCTGTAGTTCCTTTATAGCCCAACATTAGCCACCTTTAGCTTAGCGGTGGTGACGTGAAGTCATGTGACCGTGCTGTAGTTCCTTTATAGCCCAACATTAGCCTCCTTTAGCTTAGCGGTGGTGACGTGAAGTCATGTGACCGTGCTGTAGTTCCTTTATAGCCCAACATTAGCCTCCTTTAGCTTAGCGGTGGTGACGTGAAGTCATGTGACCGTGCTGTAGTTCCTTTATAGCCCAACATTAGCCTCCTTTAGCTTAGCGGTGGTGACGTGAAGTCATGTGACCGTGCTGTAGTTCCTTTATAGCCCAACTTTAGCCCCTTTAGCTTAGCGGTGGTGACGTGAAGTCATGTGACCGTGCTGTAGTTCCTTTATAGCCCAACATTAGCCTCCTTTAGCTTAGCGGTGGTGACGTGAAGTCATGTGACCGTGCTGTAGTTCCTTTATAGCCCAACTTTAGCCCCTTTAGCTTAGCGGTGGTGACGTGAAGTCATGTGACCGTGCTGTAGTTCCTTTATAGCCCAACATTAGCCTCCTTTAGCTTAGCGGTGGTGACGTGAAGTCATGTGACCGTGCTGTAGTTCCTTTATAGCCCAACATTAGCCTCCTTTAGCTTAGCGGTGGTGACGTGAAGTCATGTGACCGTGCTGTAGTTCCTTTATAGCCCAACATTAGCCTCCTTTAGCTTAGCGGTGGTGACGTGAAGTCATGTGACCGTGCTGTAGTTCCTTTATAGCCCAACATTAGCCTCCTTTAGCTTAGCGGTGGTGACGTGAAGTCATGTGACCGTGCTGTAGTTCCTTTATAGCCCAACATTAGCCTCCTTTAGCTTAGCGGTGGTGACGTGAAGTCATGTGACCGTGCTGTAGTTCCTTTATAGCCCAACATTAGCCTCCTTTAGCTTAGCGGTGGTGACGTGAAGTCATGTGACCGTGCTGTAGTTCCTTTATAGCCCAACATTAGCCACCTTTAGCTTAGCGGTGGTGACGTGAAGTCATGTGACCGTGCTGTAGTTCCTTTATAGCCCAACATTAGCCTCCTTTAGCTTAGCGGTGGTGACGTGAAGTCATGTGACCGTGCTGTAGTTCCTTTATAGCCCAACATTAGCCTCCTTTAGCTTAGCGATGGTGACGTGAAGTCATGTGACCGTGCTGTAGTTCCTTTATAGCCCAACATTAGCCGCCTTTAGCTTAGCGGTGGTGACGTGAAGTCATGTGACCGTGCTGTAGTTCCTTTATAGCCCAACTTTAGCACCCTTTAGCTTAGCGGTGGTGACGTGAAGTCATGTGACCGTGCTGTAGTTCCTTTATAGCCCAACATTAGCCTCCTTTAGCTTAGCGGTGGTGACGTGAAGTCATGTGACCGTGCTGTAGTTCCTTTATAGCCCAACTTTAGCAACCCTTAGCTTAGCGGTGGTGACGTGAAGTCATGTGACCGTGCTGTAGTTCCTTTATAGCCCAACATTAGCCTCCTTTAGCTTAGCGATGGTGACGTGAAGTCATGTGACCGTGCTGTAGTTCCTTTATAGCCCAACATTAGCCTCCTTTAGCTTAGCGGTGGTGACGTGAAGTCATGTGACCGTGCTGTAGTTCCTTTATAGCCCAACATTAGCCTCCTTTAGCTTAGCGGTAGTGACGTAAAGTCATGTGACCGTGCTGTAGTTCCTTTATAGCCCAACATTAGCCTCCTTTAGCTTAGCGGTGGTGACGTGAAGTCATGCGACCGTGCTGTAGTTCCTTTATAGCCCAACATTAGCCTCCTTTAGCTTAGCGGTGGTGACGTGAAGTCATGTGACCGTGATGTAGTTCCTTTATAGCCCAACATTAGCCTCCTTTAGCTTAGCGGTGGTGACGTGAAGTCATGTGACCGTGCTGTAGTTCCTTTATAGCCCAACATTAGCCACCTTTAGCTTAGCGGTGGTGACGTGAAGTCATGTGACCGTGCTGTAGTTCCTTTATAGCCCAACATTAGCCACCTTTAGCTTAGCGGTGGTAACGTGAAGTCATGTGACCGTGCTGTAGTTCCTTTATAGCCCAACATTAGCCTCCTTTAGCTTAGCGGTGGTGACGTGAAGTCATGTGACCGTGCTGTAGTTCCTTTATAGCCCAACATTAGCCGCCTTTAGCTTAGCGGTGGTGACGTGAAGTCATGTGACCGTGCTGTAGTTCCTTTATAGCCCAACATTAGCCACCTTTAGCTTAGCGGTGGTGACGTGAAGTCATGTGACCGTGCTGTAGTTCCTTTATAGCCCAACATTAGCCGCCTTTAGCTTAGCGGTGGTGACGTGAAGTCCTGTGACCGTGCTGTAGTTCCTTTATAGCCCAACATTAGCCTCCTTTAGCTTAGCGGTGGTGACGTGAAGTCATGTGACCGTGCTGTAGTTCCTTTATAGCCCAACATTAGCCGCCTTTAGCTTAGCGGTGGTGACGTGAAGTCATGTGACCGTGCTGTAGGTCCTTTATAGCCCAACATTAGCCTCCTTTAGCTTAGCGGTGGTGACGTGAAGTCATGTGACCGTGCTGTAGTTCCTTTATAGCCCAACATTAGCCGCCTTTAGCTTAGCGGTGGTGACGTGAAGTCATGTGACCGTGCTGTAGGTCCTTTATAGCCCAACATTAGCCACCTTTAGCTTAGCGGTGGTGACGTGAAGTCATGTGACCGTGCTGCAGTTCCTTTATAGCCCAACTTTAGCCACCTTTAGCTTAGCGGTGGTGACGTGAAGTCATGTGACCGTGCTGTAGTTCCTTTATAGCCCAACATTAGCCTCCTTTAGCTTAGCGGTGGTGACGTGAAGTCATGTGACCGTGCTGTAGTTCCTTTATAGCCCAACATTAGCCTCCTTTAGCTTAGCGATGGTGACGTGAAGTCATGTGACCGTGCTGTAGTTCCTTTATTGCGCAACATTAGCCGCCTTTAGCTTAGCGGTGGTGACGTGAGGTCACGTGACCGTGCTGTAGTTCCTTTATAGCCCAACATAAGCCTCCTTTAGCTTAGCGGTGGTGACGTGAAGTCATGTGACCGTGCTGTAGGTCCTTTATAGCCCAACATTAGCCACCTTTAGCTTAGCGGTGGTGACGTGAAGTCATGTGACCGTGCTGTAGTTCCTTTATAGCCCAACATTAGCCTCCTTTAGCTTAGCGGTGGTGACGTGAAGTCATGTGACCGTGCTGTAGTTCCTTTATAGCCCAACATTAGCCACCTTTAGCTTAGCGGTGGTGACGTGAAGTCATGTGACCGTGCTGTAGTTCCTTTATAGCCCAACATTAGCCTCCTTTAGCTTAGCGGTGGTGACGTGAAGTCATGTGACCGTGCTGTAGTTCCTTTATAGCCCAACATTAGCCTCCTTTAGCTTAGCGATGGTGACGTGAAGTCATGTGACCGTGCTGTAGTTCCTTTATAGCCCAACATTAGCCGCCTTTAGCTTAGCGGTGGTGACGTGAAGTCATGTGACCGTGCTGTAGTTCCTTTATAGCCCAACTTTAGCAACCCTTAGCTTAGCGGTGGTGACGTGAAGTCATGTGACCGTGCTGTAGTTCCTTTATAGCCCAACATTAGCCTCCTTTAGCTTAGCGGTGGTGACGTGAAGTCATGTGACCGTGCTGTAGTTCCTTTATAGCCCAACTTTAGCAACCCTTTAGCTTAGCGGTGGTGACGTGAAGTCATGTGACCGTGCTGTAGTTCCTTTATAGCCCAACATTAGCCTCCTTTAGCTTAGCGATGGTGACGTGAAGCCATGTGACCGTGCTGTAGTTCCTTTATAGCCCAACATAAGCCTCCTTTAGCTTAGCGGTGGTGACGTGAAGTCATGTGACCGTGCTGTAGTTCCTTTATAGCCCAACATTAGCCTCCTTTAGCTTAGCGGTAGTGACGTAAAGTCATGTGACCGTGCTGTAGTTCCTTTATAGCCCAACATTAGCCTCCTTTAGCTTAGCGGTGGTGACGTGAAGTCATGCGACCGTGCTGTAGTTCCTTTATAGCCCAACATTAGCCTCCTTTAGCTTAGCGGTGGTGACGTGAAGTCATGTGACCGTGATGTAGTTCCTTTATAGCCCAACATTAGCCTCCTTTAGCTTAGCGGTGGTGACGTGAAGTCATGTGACCGTGCTGTAGTTCCTTTATAGCCCAACATTAGCCACCTTTAGCTTAGCGGTGGTAACGTGAAGTCATGTGACCGTGCTGTAGTTCCTTTATAGCCCAACATTAGCCACCTTTAGCTTAGCGGTGGTAACGTGAAGTCATGTGACCGTGCTGTAGTTCCTTTATAGCCCAACATTAGCCTCCTTTAGCTTAGCGGTGGTGACGTGAAGTCATGTGACCGTGCTGTAGTTCCTTTATAGCCCAACATTAGCCGCCTTTAGCTTAGCGGTGGTGACGTGAAGTCATGTGACCGTGCTGTAGTTCCTTTATAGCCCAACATTAGCCACCTTTAGCTTAGCGGTGGTGACGTGAAGTCATGTGACCGTGCTGTAGTTCCTTTATAGCCCAACATTAGCCGCCTTTAGCTTAGCGGTGGTGACGTGAAGTCCTGTGACCGTGCTGTAGTTCCTTTATAGCCCAACATTAGCCTCCTTTAGCTTAGCGGTGGTGACGTGAAGTCATGTGACCGTGCTGTAGTTCCTTTATAGCCCAACATTAGCCGCCTTTAGCTTAGCGGTGGTGACGTGAAGTCATGTGACCGTGCTGTAGGTCCTTTATAGCCCAACATTAGCCTCCTTTAGCTTAGCGGTGGTGACGTGAAGTCATGTGACCGTGCTGTAGTTCCTTTATAGCCCAACATTAGCCGCCTTTAGCTTAGCGGTGGTGACGTGAAGTCATGTGACCGTGCTGTAGGTCCTTTATAGCCCAACATTAGCCACCTTTAGCTTAGCGGTGGTGACGTGAAGTCATGTGACCGTGCTGCAGTTCCTTTATAGCCCAACTTTAGCCACCTTTAGCTTAGCGGTGGTGACGTGAAGTCATGTGACCGTGCTGTAGTTCCTTTATAGCCCAACATTAGCCTCCTTTAGCTTAGCGGTGGTGACGTGAAGTCATGTGACCGTGCTGTAGTTCCTTTATAGCCCAACATTAGCCTCCTTTAGCTTAGCGATGGTGACGTGAAGTCATGTGACCGTGCTGTAGTTCCTTTATTGCGCAACATTAGCCGCCTTTAGCTTAGCGGTGGTGACGTGAGGTCACGTGACCGTGCTGTAGTTCCTTTATAGCCCAACATAAGCCTCCTTTAGCTTAGCGGTGGTGACGTGAAGTCATGTGACCGTGCTGTAGGTCCTTTATAGCCCAACATTAGCCACCTTTAGCTTAGCGGTGGTGACGTGAAGTCATGTGACCGTGCTGCAGTTCCTTTATAGCCCAACTTTAGCCACCTTTAGCTGAGCGGTGGTGACGTGAAGTCATGTGACCGTGCTGTAGTTCCTTTATAGCCCAACATTAGCCTCCTTTAGCTTAGCGATGGTGACGTGAAGTCATGTGACCGTGCTGTAGTTCCTTTATAGCGCAACATTAGCCGCCTTTAGCTTAGCGGTGGTGACGTGAGGTCATGTGACCGTGCTGTAGTTCCTTTATAGCCCAACATTAGCCTCCTTTAGCTTAGCGGTGGAGACGTGAAGTCATGTGACCGTGCTGTAGTTCCTTTATAGCCCAAGATTAGCCTCCTTTAGCTTAGCGATGGTGACGTGAAGTCATGTGACCGTGCTGCAGTTCCTTTATAGCCCAACTTTAGCCACCTTTAGCTGAGCGGTGGTGACGTGAAGTCATGTGACCGTGCTGTAGTTCCTTTATAGCCCAACATTAGCCTCCTTTAGCTTAGCGATGGTGACGTGAAGTCATGTGACCGTGCTGTAGTTCCTTTATAGCGCAACATTAGCCGCCTTTAGCTTAGCGGTGGTGACGTGAGGTCATGTGACCGTGCTGTAGTTCCTTTATAGCCCAACATTAGCCTCCTTTAGCTTAGCGGTGGAGACGTGAAGTCATGTGACCGTGCTGTAGTTCCTTTATAGCCCAAGATTAGCCTCCTTTAGCTTAGCGGTGGTGACGTGAAGTCATGTGACCGTGGTGTGGTTCCTTTAGAGCCCAACATTAGCCGCCTTTAGCTTAGCGGTGGTGACGTGAAGTCACGTGACCGTGCTGTAGTTCCTTTATAGCCCAACATTAGCCGCCTTTAGCTTAGCGGTGGTGACGTGAAGTCATGTGACAGTGGTGTGGTTCCTTTATAGCCCAACATTAGCCACCTTTAGCTTAGCGGTGGTAACGTGAAGTCATGTGACCGTGCTGTAGTTCCTTTATAGCCCAACATTAGCCACCTTTAGCTTAGCGGTGGTAACGTGAAGTCATGTGACCGTGCTGTAGTTCCTTTATAGCCCAACATTAGCCTCCTTTAGCTTAGCGGTGGTGACGTGAAATCATGTGACCGTGCTGTAGTTCCTCTATAGCCCAACATTAGCCTCCTTTAGCTTAGCGGTGGTGACGTGAAGTCATGTGACCGTGCTGTAGTTCCTTTATAGCCCAACATTAGCCACCTTTAGCTTAGCGGTGGTGACGTGAAGTCATGTGACCGTGCTGTAGTTCCTTTATAGCGCAACATTAGCCGCCTTTAGCTTAGCGGTGGTGACGTGAAGTCATGTGACCGTGCTGTAGTTCCTTTATAGCCCAACATTAGCCTTTTTTAGCTTAGCGGTGGTGACGTGAAGTCCGGAGGAGGGACACAGAACTAGGGCCAACAGGGTGGGTGGAGGGGGTCTGGAGGACGGGCTTGGACTGACAGCCCAGGGGCACAGCGGAGGACCCAGAAGGGGTCTCAGGCGGACGGCCCGGGGGCAAGGCAGAGCTTGAAAAGGGGGTTATGGAGGGGCGAAGGCAGTGGCAGGAAGAGTCAGGGGGCCGGGCCCGAGGGCGAGGACCGCGGCACTCAGGGGGCCGGGCTTGAGGGCGAAGACTGCAGCTCTCAGGGGGCCGGGCTCGAGGGTGAGGACCGCGGCCGGGAAAGTCAGGGGGCCGGGCTCGAGGGCGAAGGCTGTGGCTCTCAGGGGGCCGGGATCGAGGGTGAAGACTGCGGCTCTCAGAGGGCCGGGATCGAGGGTGAAGACTGCGGCTCTCAGAGGGCCGGGCTCGAGGGCGAAGACCAGACAGCTCCGGAAGTCGGGCAGGAAGGCGCTGACGGGACAGCGCCGGAGGCCGGGCAGGACCCGGTGTCGGAGCTGGTGGGACAGGCCTCTGCAGGATCCCCCATGGAAGAGGACCAGGACACGGGATTGGCAGGACCCCCGGCAGGAGAGCAGTCGGCGGGACCTCCAACTGGACAGGACATAGGGTTGGCAGGACCCCCGGCAGGAGAGTAGACGACGGGACCTCCAACGAGACAGGACAAAGGGTTGGCAGGACCCCCGGCAGGAGAGTAGACGACGGGACCTCCAACGAGACAGGACAAAGGGTTGGCAAGACCCCCGGCAGGAGAGTAGACGACGGGACCTCCAACGAGACAGGACTAAGAGCCGGCAGGACCCCCGGCAGGAGAGTAGTCGGCGGGACCTCCAACGGAACAGGACATGGAGTTGGCAGGACCCCCAGCGGAACCTCCAATGGACCAAGACATTGGGTACGGACTTGAGACATGACTCGAGATGGGAACTAGAGAGGGAACTCGAAAGGGGACTTGAGAGGGGAACTAGAGAGGGGACTCGAGGAGGGACTAGAGAGGGGACTAGAGGAGGGACTAGAGAGGGGACTAGAGGAGGGACTAAAGGAGGGACTAGAGCAGGGACTAAAGGAGGGACTAGTGGAGGGACTAGAGAGGGGACTAGAGGTGACTAAAGGGGGGACTGGAGAAGGGACTAGGGAAGGGGCTCGGGAATGGACCAGAGGAGGGACTAGAGAGGGGACTAGAGAGGGGATTGGAGAGGGGACTGGAGAGGGGACTCGAGAAGTGACTAGAGGAGGGACTGGAGATGGGACTAGAGATGGGACTGGAGAAGGGACTAGAGAAGGGGCTAGGGAATGGACCAGAGGAGGGACTAGAGAGGGGACTAGAGGTGACTAAAGGGGGGACTGGAGAAGGGACTAGGGAAGCTGGGGCCAGAGCTGAGTCTGGAACCATGGCTGCTTGGGCCAGAACTGGGGCTGTAACCATGGCTGCTGGGGACTGAACTGGTTCTGGAACCATGGCCTTTTGGGCTCGTGCTGCCAACCTGGCCTTGCGACTCCTCTTAGGAGCCGTTTGGAGGCTCCGTGGACCTCCAAACGGAGGACGTGCTCTCTGGTGAGACGTCATACTTGCACGTATAAAAGATCTTTCATACCTTTAATACGAATATTGTGTTGCTGTATGTTTGTTACCTAACTCATAATTCTCGACCACAACTGATTTCAAGGCTGCGAGGACAGGAGCTTTGAAACTTCCTTTATAACCTCCTTTAAGAAACACTAGACCTTCCTTTACAACACACTCTCCCTCCCTAAGCGTCCAGGAGCGACGTTTGGTCAGTGTCCGTGGCGTGCAGTGGTGACGCTCCTAGGCTCCTTCAGAGTCATAAAGGGACGCAAAGAGCTTTCAACTGATTGCAATGTATTCCCATCTGCGGCGGGATTTGACGCTCATGGAAGCACGGCGTTCGTTTGTGTCGGCTGCCCTTAAAGGCAATGTGAGCATTCCCATTGGATAACGGAGAATTGTACACCCGGAAGTAAGTATTCTCCTTACTGTGGATTGATGTCTCAGTGATATCTGCACTCCTCATCGACTAAAAAACACCAGATCATCCTCAATTACACAGCACTGATTGGTTTAAATTGTGAGCAATGCTTTTGTATTTTTCCCCTTCGATTCGGAGAAACAAATGTTTGTTCTGAGTAAAGGATGGCAGAGGACACTACACTACCCAGAATCCTCAGCTATCGTTTGGACTACACCCTGTGCTCTGTTTGACAAACCCGTGATCAGTCTTCAAGCTCTGTGATTGGTTGACCTCCAACTGCATTCCATATGAAAAGGTTTCGTAAAAGAGAAGATCATACTTTATTCAGCAGTGTACTTCACTCTCTGAAAGTCATCACATGAAGGCATTGGAATAAATGTTTTGGCTGCATTAAATATTACACATCTGTCGTAGTTCTTTATTTATCTCCAGAGATCGGGCTCAGAATAGACCGGAAACTATTCTTTTACCGTTCTGTTTTAATTTCACAATAACCTTAATAGTAATATTTTGTTTGATATTATTATTTTTTATGAAATAACTATAATGATAATAACTTATTGTGTTAACACTGTAAACGTGACCCGCACCATCTAGTGGTTAAAGCACGTTATTACACGTTTAGAGTAATAACAGCAATGCAGGTAGATTGTGTTGCTTTCATGTTTGTAAAGCACTTTGAATTGCCTTGTGTTGAAAGGTGCTGTATACATAAACTTGCCTTGCCAAAGGTCTGCTGCATGTTTTGTTGAATGTGTTATATATTCGATGAAAACATTTAAATATTAAAGGTGGGGTAGGTAATTTTGGAGAAATCAGCTCGAGTGGCTAGAATTAGAAAATACACAGCAGGAAGAAATCTGCCACTTCCTCTCAGAGCCCCTCCTCCAACACACACGGACGCGCACGTGACCAATGAGGCACGAGATCAGTCTGTGCCCCGATGGAAGGCTGACAGGCAGGCAAGCTTTGGGGGTATCTACAGATAAATATTAAGCCTGACACTTACTTAGCGTTTAATTTTGCATGGTGTGGTGACACCATGTGGGACCATAATTCACCTTGCTTATTGTGTTGCCACACGGACCCTTTAGTGGGGAACACCTGTAGCTTTAGCTGTCATTCCTGCTAGCTCATCAGGCAGAGCAGTGCATGTGCTAACCTCTCTGATATGAATGGATAATAAAGATTGGAACTCCATTCTTGATACACCGCCTCCGACTCTCTTTTCACGGCACTACAATGGTTTGTTTTTGGGACTTGACAGTGAACTTTCCACTATGTTGAAGCACTTATTTTAACTGATAGTATACACATGAATTATACTCTTATGTAGATAGATTAAGAAATGTGCAGAATATGAGTTTAATGGTGGAGGTACACACATATTGATAGATGTCTTGTAATGCACTGTTGAGGAACCTGCGACCCAAGTGTTTCATTCATTGCATAACTACACTGTAGTGTGTATGATATGTCAATACACCTTATAACGTTAGAACATCTTGAAAGGGATGTGCAAAATAGCCATAATATATAGTTTTTAATGAACTATTAGTAGAGAATAACGAGTAATGAATATACTTTATAGATCTGCAGATACTTGTTTAGTCTTCTCACCAACTATCAAACATCTCTCCTGGTTGTTGGCACTCAATCACCTCACCTGAATACTACTACTTTGAGTTCGTCCGAGGAATAGACAGGAAGTGACGGTGAGGTGCAAACTGTGTCCACTACTACACTCATTTCATTTCATTTCAAACCTTTATTTAACCAGATTGGTCCCATTGAGATCATAGATCTCTTTTTCAAGGGAGACCTGCAGACACACTACAAACTGTGTTCCAACCTAATGAAGAATATGTGTCTCTCTGTTGCCCACTTTCATTAAGCCTAAAACAACACCTTCAGAGCACGGTGCAGAGTCTCGAGGTGCGCTTACAGCAGTCGTATTTATAAAAGCCGCTGGAGCATCATAATAAATACGTCTGATAATGTCAGTGCAGTCGGATTCTCTGGATGCCCGGTCGCCTTTTCCCAATTACTTTTGAATTCTCTATTCCTTAACCCCTTTGTGTTTTATAGAGAGGTTGAGGAATAGTTGATGGGAGAAGACGAGAGCAGCTGATGTTTGTAATAATCCAAAATCACATGGAGAAGTCCAACTGGACCAGGGAGATGCTGCCTTCAGGGACCAACACAGACACACAACATTAGTCTTAAAATGCCATCACCGGAAACTGTTTGGAAAGAGGAAAACATTATTTAAAATGTCTCTCTGAAACGAGGAGCCCCTCTCTGCAGTATGAATTCAGTTTAATTAACAAGAAGCCAGATGTTGATAGTCATGTGATGTGTGATTTTGTGCTGCAGTGTGTGCTGCAGAACTACCGCCACCAGGTGGAGCCTCTGAGTAACCAAGAGGGAGGATCAGTAGATTTCTGCTGCTGGTTATTTAGCCACTTTGTGAAATAGTTAGATAAAATATCCGATATATATGTATGAGGCGCGGGAAGGTATTTTGAATGGGGGTGCTGAGGTGCTGTCCGAACAGAACAGAAGTTAAATCCATTCCTCACTTATTCTGACGACGTACTGAACCCCAAATCAAAGAACCCAAGAAAGAGAGTTGTAAAGAATAGTGAAGTCACGTTGTAACAACAATAACTCTCTCTCTCGTTTTCTTTAGAGCTTTGCTAAAAGCCACCGTGTCAAGTGTCCTTCTTGTGTTGCCGTCCGGAGTTGTCCAATATGGCGGACCATCTCGCACATGTGCAGTACCGATCGGGCAGGGGGACGGATCGGGTAGTGGTACGCAGGTTATGTGCGTAATCTGAAATGCGTCCCGTCACTTGTGTCACAAAGCGCATTTGCGTCCCGACGTACTTGTGAAGCTTTTCCAGAAGGCGGTTCGATCCCCGGACGACAGAGTCGGTCTCCGTGTGCACAGACAGGCTGCTGTTAACGTCGGTCTGAACAACGGACCTGAGCCAACACTACGCCGACCGGCTGGGAGGGAGATTCACACACGGCATCTATTGCAGTCTGTGCGTCCTGGAGAGGATCCTCCTCTGCTGCTCTCCTGAGGGTTCTCCATGTTCCCTTAGACTGTGGGGTTTCTCTGGAAGTGTTTCCTTGTACGATGCGAGGGTCTAAGGACAGAGGGTCTAAGGACAGAGGGTCTGAGGACAGAGGGTCTGAGGACAGAGGGTTTAAGGACAGAGGGTGTGAGGACAGAGGGTCTGAGGACAGAGGGTGTGAGGACAGAGGGTGTGAGGACAGAGGGTCTGAGGACAGAGGGTCTGAGGACAGAGGGTGTGAGGACAGAGGGTGTGAGGACAGAGGGTCTGAGGACAGAGGGTGTGAGGACAGAGGGTGTGAGGACAGAGGGTCTGAGGACAGAGTGTCTGAGGACAGAGGGTCTGAGGACAGAGGGTCTGAGGACAGGGGGTCTGAGGACAGGGGGTCTGAGGACAGAGGGTCTAAGGACAGAGGGTCTGAGGACAGAGGGTCTGAGGACAGAGGGTTTGAGGACAGAGGGTCTGAGGACAGAGGGTCTGAGGACAGAGGGTCTGAGGACAGAGGGTCTAAGGACAGAGGGTGTGAGGACAGAGGGTGTGAGGACAGAGGGTCTGAGGACAGAGGGTCTGAGGACAGAGGGTCTAAGGACAGAGGGTCTGAGGACAGAGGGTCTGAGGACAGAGGGTGTGAGGACAGAGGGTCTGAGGACAGAGGGTCTGAGGACAGAGGGTGTGAGGACAGAGGGTCTGAGGACAGAGGGTCTGAGGACAGAGGATCTGAGGACAGAGGGTTTAAGGACAGAGGGTCTGAGGACAGAGGGTCTGAGGACAGAGGGTCTGAGGACAGAGGGTTTAAGGACAGAGGGTGTGAGGACAGAGGGTCTGAGGACAGAGGGTGTGAGGACAGAGGGTGTGAGGACAGAGGGTCTGAGGACAGAGGGTCTGAGGACAGAGGGTGTGAGGACAGAGGGTCTGAGGACAGAGGGTCTGAGGACAGAGGGTGTGAGGACAGAGGGTCTGAGGACAGAGGGTCTGAGGACAGAGGGTCTGAGGACAGAGGGTCTGAGGACAGAGGGTGTGAGGACAGAGGGTGTGAGGACAGAGGGTCTGAGGACAGAGGGTCTGAGGACAGAGGGTCTGAGGACAGAGGGTCTGAGGACAGAGGGTCTGAGGACAGAGGGTCTGAGGACAGAGGGTCTGAGGACAGAGGGTCTGAGGACAGAGGGTCTGAGGACAGAGGGTCTAAGGACAGAGGGTCTGAGGACAGAGGGTCTGAGGACAGAGGGTTTGAGGACAGAGGGTCTGAGGACAGAGGGTCTGAGGACAGAGGGTCTGAGGACAGAGGGTCTAAGGACAGAGGGTGTGAGGACAGAGGGTGTGAGGACAGAGGGTCTGAGGACAGAGGGTCTGAGGACAGAGGGTCTAAGGACAGAGGGTCTGAGGACAGAGGGTCTGAGGACAGAGGGTGTGAGGACAGAGGGTCTGAGGACAGAGGGTCTGAGGACAGAGGGTGTGAGGACAGAGGGTCTGAGGACAGAGGGTCTGAGGACAGAGGGTCTGAGGACAGAGGATCTGAGGACAGAGGGTTTAAGGACAGAGGGTCTGAGGACAGAGGGTCTGAGGACAGAGGGTCTGAGGACAGAGGGTTTAAGGACAGAGGGTCTGAGGACAGAGGGTCTGAGGACAGAGGGTCTGAGGACAGAGGGTGTGAGGACAGAGGGTCTGAGGACAGAGGGTCTGAGGACAGAGGGTGTGAGGACAGAGGGTCTGAGGACAGAGGGTCTGAGGACAGAGGGTGTGAGGACAGAGGGTCTGAGGACAGAGGGTCTGAGGACAGAGGGTCTGAGGACAGAGGGTCTGAGGACAGAGGGTCTGAGGACAGAGGGTCTGAGGACAGAGGGTCTAAGGACAGAGGGTCTGAGGACAGAGGGTCTGAGGACAGAGGGTCTGAGGACAGAGGGTTTAAGGACAGAGGGTCTGAGGACAGAGGGTCTGAGGACAGAGGGTCTGAGGACAGAGGGTTGAGGACAGAGGGTCTGAGGACAGAGGGTCTGAGGACAGAGGGTGTGAGGACAGAGGGTCTGAGGACAGAGGGTCTGAGGACAGAGGGTCTGAGGACAGAGGGTCTGAGGACAGAGGGTCTGAGGACAGAGGGTCTGAGGACAGAGGGTCTGAGGACAGAGGGTCTGAGGACAGAGGGTCTAAGGACAGAGGGTCTGAGGACAGAGGGTCTGAGGACAGAGGGTCTAAGGACAGAGGGTCTGAGGACAGAGGGTCTGAGGACAGAGGGTCTGAGGACAGAGGGTCTGAGGACAGAGGGTCTAAGGACAGAGGGTCTGAGGACAGAGGGTCTGAGGACAGAGGGTCTGAGGACAGAGGGTCTGAGGACAGAGGGTCTGAGGACAGAGGGTTGAGGACAGAGGGTCTGAGGACAGAGGGTCTGAGGACAGAGGGTCTGAGGACAGAGGGTCTGAGGACAGAGGGTCTGAGGACAGAGGGTCTGAGGACAGAGGGTCTAAGGACAGAGGGTCTGAGGACAGAGGGTCTGAGGACAGAGGGTCTGAGGACAGAGGGTCTGAGGACAGAGGGTCTGAGGACAGAGGGTCTGAGGACAGAGGGTCTGAGGACAGAGGGTCTGAGGACAGAGGGTCTGAGGACAGAGGGTCTGAGGACAGAGGTCTGAGGACAGAGGGTCTGAGGACAGAGGGTCTGAGGACAGAGGGTCTGAGGACAGAGGGTCTGAGGACAGAGGGTCTAAGGACAGAGGGTCTGAGGACAGAGGGTCTGAGGACAGAGGGTCTGAGGACAGAGGGTCTGAGGACAGAGGGTCTGAGGACAGAGGGTCTGAGGACAGAGGGTCTAAGGACAGAGGGTCTGAGGACAGAGGGTCTGAGGACAGAGGGTCTGAGGACAGAGGGTCTGAGGACAGAGGGTCTAGGACAGAGGGTCTGAGGACAGAGGGTCTGAGGACAGAGGGTGTGAGGACAGAGGGTCTGAGGACAGAGGGTCTGAGGACAGAGGGTCTGAGGACAGAGGGTCTGAGGACAGAGGGTCTGAGGACAGAGGGTCTGAGGACAGAGGGTCTGAGGACAGAGGGTCTAAGGACAGAGGGTCTGAGGACAGAGGGTCTGAGGACAGAGGGTCTGAGGACAGAGGGTTTAAGGACAGAGGGTTGAGGACAGAGGGTCTGAGGACAGAGGGTCTGAGGACAGAGGGTGTGAGGACAGAGGGTCTGAGGACAGAGGGTCTGAGGACAGAGGGTCTGAGGACAGAGGGTCTGAGGACAGAGGGTCTGAGGACAGAGGGTCTGAGGACAGAGGGTCTGAGGACAGAGGGTCTGAGGACAGAGGGTCTGAGGACAGAGGGTCTGAGGACAGAGGGTCTGAGGACAGAGGGTCTGAGGACAGAGGGTCTGAGGACAGAGGGTCTGAGGACAGAGGGTCTGAGGACAGAGGGTCTGAGGACAGAGGGTCTGAGGACAGAGGGTCTGAGGACAGAGGGTCTGAGGACAGGGGGTCTGAGGACAGAGGGGTCTGAGGACAGAGGGTCTAAGGACAGAGGGTCTGAGGACAGAGGGTCTGAGGACAGAGGGTCTGAGGACAGAGGGTCTGAGGACAGAGGGTCTGAGGACAGAGGGTCTGAGGACAGAGGGTCTAAGGACAGAGGGTCTGAGGACAGAGGGTCTGAGGACAGAGGGTCTGAGGACAGAGGGTCTGAGGACAGAGGGTCTAAGGACAGAGGGTCTGAGGACAGAGGGTCTGAGGACAGAGGGTGTGAGGACAGAGGGTCTGAGGACAGAGGGTCTGAGGACAGAGGGTGTGAGGACAGAGGGTCTGAGGACAGAGGGTCTGAGGACAGAGGGTCTGAGGACAGAGGGTCTGAGGACAGAGGGTCTAAGGACAGAGGGTCTGAGGACAGAGGGTCTGAGGACAGAGGGTCTAAGGACAGAGGGTTTAAGGACAGAGGGTGTGAGGACAGAGGGTCTGAGGACAGAGGGTGTGAGGACAGAGGGTGTGAGGACAGAGGGTCTGAGGACAGAGGGTCTGAGGACAGAGGGTGTGAGGACAGAGGGTCTGAGGACAGAGGGTCTGAGGACAGAGGGTGTGAGGACAGAGGGTCTGAGGACAGAGGGTGTGAGGACAGAGGGTCTGAGGACAGAGGGTCTGAGGACAGAGGGTCTGAGGACAGAGGATCTGAGGACAGAGGGTTTAAGGACAGAGGGTCTGAGGACAGAGGGTCTGAGGACAGAGGGTCTGAGGACAGAGGGTTTAAGGACAGAGGGTGTGAGGACAGAGGGTCTGAGGACAGAGGGTGTGAGGACAGAGGGTGTGAGGACAGAGGGTCTGAGGACAGAGGGTCTGAGGACAGAGGGTGTGAGGACAGAGGGTCTGAGGACAGAGTGTCTGAGGACAGAGGGTGTGAGGACAGAGGGTCTGAGGACAGAGGGTCTGAGGACAGAGGGTCTGAGGACAGGGGGTCTGAGGACAGAGGGGTCTGAGGACAGAGGGTCTAAGGACAGAGGGTCTGAGGACAGAGGGTCTGAGGACAGAGGGTTTAAGGACAGAGGGTCTGAGGACAGAGGGTCTGAGGACAGAGGGTCTGAGGACAGAGGGTCTGAGGACAGAGGGTCTAAGGACAGAGGGTCTGAGGACAGAGGGTCTGAGGACAGAGGGTGTGAGGACAGAGGGTCTGAGGACAGAGGGTCTGAGGACAGAGGGTGTGAGGACAGAGGGTCTGAGGACAGAGGGTCTGAGGACAGAGGGTGTGAGGACAGAGGGTCTGAGGACAGAGGGTCTGAGGACAGAGGGTCTGAGGACAGAGGGTCTAAGGACAGAGGGTCTGAGGGACAGAGGGTCTGAGGACAGAGGGTCTGAGGACAGAGGGTCTGAGGACAGAGGGTTTAAGGACAGAGGGTCTGAGGACAGAGGGTCTGAGGACAGAGGGTTTAAGGACAGAGGGTCTGAGGACAGAGGGTCTGAGGACAGAGGGTCTGAGGACAGAGGGTCTGAGGACAGAGGGTCTGAGGACAGAGGGTTTAAGGACAGAGGGTCTGAGGGACAGAGGGTCTGAGGACAGAGGGTCTGAGGACAGAGGGTCTGAGGACAGAGGGTTTAAGGACAGAGGGTCTGAGGACAGAGGGTCTGAGGACAGAGGGTTTAAGGACAGAGGGTGTGAGGACAGAGGGTCTGAGGACAGAGGGTCTGAGGACAGAGGGTGTGAGGACAGAGGGTCTGAGGACAGAGGGTCTGAGGACAGAGGGTCTGAGGACAGAGGGTCTGAGGACAGAGGGTCTGAGGACAGAGGGTCTGAGGACAGAGGGTGTGAGGACAGAGGGTCTGAGGACAGAGGGTCTGAGGACAGAGGGGTCTGAGGACAGAGGGTCTGAGGACAGAGGGTCTAAGGACAGAGGGTCTGAGGACAGAGGGTCTGAGGACAGAGGGTTTAAGGACAGAGGGTCTGAGGACAGAGGGTCTGAGGACAGAGGGTCTGAGGACAGAGGGTCTAAGGACAGAGGGTCTGAGGACAGAGGGTCTGAGGACAGAGGGTCTGAGGACAGAGGGTCTGAGGACAGAGGGTCTGAGGACAGAGGGTCTAAGGACAGAGGGTCTGAGGACAGAGGGTCTGAGGACAGAGGGTTTAAGGACAGAGGGTCTGAGGACAGAGGGTCTGAGGACAGAGGGTCTGAGGACAGAGGGTCTGAGGACAGAGGGTCTAAGGACAGAGGGTCTGAGGACAGAGGGTCTGAGGACAGAGGGTCTGAGGACAGAGGGTCTGAGGACAGAGGGTCTGAGGACAGAGGGTTGAGGACAGAGGGTCTGAGGACAGAGGGTCTGAGGACAGAGGGTCTGAGGACAGAGGGTCTGAGGACAGAGGGTCTGAGGACAGAGGGTCTGAGGACAGAGGGTCTGAGGACAGAGGGTCTGAGGACAGAGGGTCTAAGGACAGAGGGTCTGAGGACAGAGGGTCTGAGGACAGAGGGTGTGAGGACAGAGGGTCTGAGGACAGAGGGTCTGAGGACAGAGGGTCTGAGGACAGAGGGTCTGAGGACAGAGGGTCTGAGGACAGAGGGTGTGAGGACAGAGGGTGTGAGGACAGAGGGTCTGAGGACAGAGGGTCTGAGGACAGAGGGTGTGAGGACAGAGGGTCTGAGGACAGAGGGTCTGAGGACAGAGGGTCTGAGGACAGGGGGTCTGAGGACAGAGGGTCTGAGGACAGAGGGTCTAAGGACAGAGGGTCTGAGGACAGAGGGTCTAAGGACAGAGGGTGTGAGGACAGAGGGTCTGAGGACAGAGGGTGTGAGGACAGAGGGTCTGAGGACAGAGGGTCTGAGGACAGAGGGTCTGAGGACAGAGGGTGTGAGGACAGAGGGTCTGAGGACAGAGGGTCTGAGGACAGAGGGTGTGAGGACAGAGGGTCTGAGGACAGAGGGTCTGAGGACAGAGGGTCTGAGGACAGAGGGTCTGAGGACAGAGGGTCTGAGGACAGAGGGTCTGAGGACAGAGGGTTTAAGGACAGAGGGTCTGAGGACAGAGGGTCTGAGGACAGAGGGTCTGAGGACAGAGGGTTTAAGGACAGAGGGTCTGAGGACAGAGGGTCTGAGGACAGAGGGTGTGAGGACAGAGGGTCTGAGGACAGAGGGTCTGAGGACAGAGGGTCTGAGGACAGAGGGTTGAGGACAGAGGGTCTGAGGACAGAGTGTCTGAGGACAGAGGGTGTGAGGACAGAGGGTCTGAGGACAGAGGGTCTGAGGACAGAGGGTCTGAGGACAGAGGGGTCTGAGGACAGGGGGTCTGAGGACAGAGGGTCTAAGGACAGAGGGTCTGAGGACAGAGGGTCTGAGGACAGAGGGTTTAAGGACAGAGGGTCTGAGGACAGAGGGTCTGAGGACAGAGGGTCTGAGGACAGAGGGTCTGAGGACAGAGGGTCTAAGGACAGAGGGTCTGAGGACAGAGGGTCTGAGGACAGAGGGTGTGAGGACAGAGGGTCTGAGGACAGAGGGTCTGAGGACAGAGGGTCTGAGGACAGAGGGTCTGAGGACAGAGGGTCTGAGGACAGAGGGTCTGAGGACAGAGGGTCTGAGGACAGAGGGTCTGAGGACAGAGGGTCTGAGGACAGAGGGTTTAAGGACAGAGGGTCTGAGGGACAGAGGGTCTGAGGACAGAGGGTCTGAGGACAGAGGGTCTGAGGACAGAGGGTCTAAGGACAGAGGGTCTGAGGACAGAGGGTCTGAGGACAGAGGGTCTAAGGACAGAGGGTCTGAGGACAGAGGGTGTGAGGACAGAGGGTCTGAGGACAGAGGGTCTGAGGACAGAGGGTCTGAGGACAGAGGGTTTAAGGACAGAGGGTCTGAGGGACAGAGGGTCTGAGGACAGAGGGTCTGAGGACAGAGGGTCTGAGGACAGAGGGTCTAAGGACAGAGGGTCTGAGGACAGAGGGTCTGAGGACAGAGGGTCTAAGGACAGAGGGTGTGAGGACAGAGGGTCTGAGGACAGAGGGTGTGAGGACAGAGGGTGTGAGGACAGAGGGTCTGAGGACAGAGGGTCTGAGGACAGAGGGTGTGAGGACAGAGGGTGTGAGGACAGAGGGTCTGAGGACAGAGGGTCTGAGGACAGAGGGTCTGAGGACAGAGGGTCTGAGGACAGAGGGTCTGAGGACAGAGGGTCTGAGGACAGAGGGGTCTGAGGACAGAGGGTCTAAGGACAGAGGGTCTGAGGACAGAGGGTCTGAGGACAGAGGGTTTAGGACAGAGGGTCTGAGGACAGAGGGTCTGAGGACAGAGGGTCTGAGGACAGAGGGTCTGAGGACAGAGGGTCTGAGGACAGAGGGTCTAAGGACAGAGGGTCTGAGGACAGAGGGTCTGAGGACAGAGGGTCTGAGGACAGAGGGTCTGAGGACAGAGGGTCTGAGGACAGAGGGTCTAAGGACAGAGGGTCTGAGGACAGAGGGTCTGAGGACAGAGGGTCTAAGGACAGAGGGTCTGAGGACAGAGGGTCTGAGGACAGAGGGTCTGAGGACAGAGGGTCTGAGGACAGAGGGTCTGAGGACAGAGGGTCTGAGGACAGAGGGTCTGAGGACAGAGGGTCTGAGGACAGAGGGTCTGAGGACAGAGGGTCTGAGGACAGAGGGTGTGAGGACAGAGGGTCTGAGGACAGAGGGTCTGAGGACAGAGGGTCTGAGGACAGAGGGTCTGAGGACAGAGGGTCTGAGGACAGAGGGTGTGAGGACAGAGGGTCTGAGGACAGAGGGTCTGAGGACAGAGGGTCTGAGGACAGAGGGTCTAAGGACAGAGGGTCTGAGGACAGAGGGTCTGAGGACAGAGGGTGTGAGGACAGAGGGTCTGAGGACAGAGGGTCTGAGGACAGAGGGTGTGAGGACAGAGGGTCTGAGGACAGAGGGTCTGAGGACAGAGGGTGTGAGGACAGAGGGTGTGAGGACAGAGGGTCTGAGGACAGAGTGTCTGAGGACAGAGGGTCTGAGGACAGAGGGTCTGAGGACAGAGGGTCTGAGGACAGAGGGTCTGAGGACAGGGGGCTAGGACGGGGGTCTGAGGACAGAGGGTCTAAGGACAGAGGGTCTGAGGACAGAGGGTCTGAGGACAGAGGGTCTAAGGACAGAGGGTCTGAGGACAGAGGGTCTGAGGACAGAGGGTCTGAGGACAGAGGGTCTGAGGACAGAGGGTGTGAGGACAGAGGGTCTGAGGACAGAGGGTCTGAGGACAGAGGGTCTGAGGACAGAGGGTCTGAGGACAGAGGGTCTGAGGACAGAGGGTCTGAGGACAGAGGGTCTGAGGACAGAGGGTCTGAGGACAGAGGGTCTGAGGACAGAGGGTCTGAGGACAGAGGGTCTAAGGACAGAGGGTCTGAGGACAGAGGGTCTGAGGACAGAGGGTGTGAGGACAGAGGGTCTGAGGACAGAGGGTCTGAGGACAGAGGGTCTGAGGACAGAGGGTCTGAGGACAGAGGGTCTGAGGACAGAGGGTCTGAGGACAGAGGGTCTGAGGACAGAGGGTCTGAGGACAGAGGGTCTGAGGACAGAGGGTTGAGGACAGAGGGTCTGAGGACAGAGGGTCTGAGGACAGAGGGTCTGAGGACAGAGGGTCTGAGGACAGAGGGTTTAAGGACAGAGGGTCTGAGGACAGAGGGTCTGAGGACAGAGGGTCTAAGGACAGAGGGTCTGAGGACAGAGGGTCTGAGGACAGAGGGTCTGAGGACAGAGGGTGTGAGGACAGAGGGTCTGAGGACAGAGGGTCTGAGGACAGAGGGTCTGAGGACAGAGGGTGTGAGGACAGAGGGTCTGAGGACAGAGGGTCTGAGGACAGAGGGGTCTGAGGACAGAGGGTCTGAGGACAGAGGGTCTGAGGACAGAGGGGTCTGAGGACAGAGGGGTCTGAGGACAGAGGGTCTAAGGACAGAGGGTCTGAGGACAGAGGGTCTGAGGACAGAGGGTTTAAGGACAGAGGGTCTGAGGACAGAGGGTCTGAGGACAGAGGGTCTGAGGACAGAGGGTCTAAGGACAGAGGGTCTGAGGACAGAGGGTCTGAGGACAGAGGGTGTGAGGACAGAGGGTCTGAGGACAGAGGGTTGAGGACAGAGGGTCTGAGGACAGAGGGTCTGAGGACAGAGGGTGTGAGGACAGAGGGTCTGAGGACAGAGGGTCTGAGGACAGAGGGTCTGAGGACAGAGGGTGTGAGGACAGAGGGTCTGAGGACAGAGGGTCTGAGGACAGAGGGTCTGAGGACAGAGGGTTTAAGGACAGAGGGTCTGAGGGACAGAGGGTCTGAGGACAGAGGGTCTGAGGACAGAGGATCTGAGGACAGAGGGTTTAAGGACAGAGGGTCTGAGGACAGAGGGTCTGAGGACAGAGGGTTTAAGGACAGAGGGTGTGAGGACAGAGGGTCTGAGGACAGAGGGTCTGAGGACAGAGGGTGTGAGGACAGAGGGTCTGAGGACAGAGGGTTTAAGGACAGAGGGTCTGAGGACAGAGGGTCTGAGGACAGAGGGTGTGAGGACAGAGGGTGTGAGGACAGAGGGTCTGAGGACAGAGGGTCTGAGGACAGAGGGTGTGAGGACAGAGGGTCTGAGGACAGAGGGTCTGAGGACAGAGGGTCTGAGGACAGAGGGTCTGAGGACAGAGGGTCTGAGGACAGAGGGTCTGAGGACAGAGGGTCTGAGGACAGGGGGTCTGAGGACAGAGGGGTCTGAGGACAGAGGGTCTGAGGACAGAGGGTCTGAGGACAGAGGGTCTGAGGACAGAGGGTTTAAGGACAGAGGGTCTGAGGACAGAGGGTCTGAGGACAGAGGGTTTAAGGACAGAGGGTGTGAGGACAGAGGGTCTGAGGACAGAGGGTCTGAGGACAGAGGGTCTGAGGACAGAGGGTCTGAGGACAGAGGGTCTGAGGACAGAGGGTCTGAGGACAGAGGGTCTGAGGACAGAGGGTCTGAGGACAGAGGGTCTGAGGACAGGGGGTCTGAGGACAGAGGGGTCTGAGGACAGAGGGTCTAAGGACAGAGGGTCTGAGGACAGAGGGTCTGAGGACAGAGGGTTTAAGGACAGAGGGTCTGAGGACAGAGGGTCTGAGGACAGAGGGTCTGAGGACAGAGGGTCTAAGGACAGAGGGTCTGAGGACAGAGGGTCTGAGGACAGAGGGTGTGAGGACAGAGGGTCTGAGGACAGAGGGTGTGAGGACAGAGGGTGTGAGGACAGAGGGTCTGAGGACAGAGGGTCTGAGGACAGAGGGTCTGAGGACAGAGGGTCTGAGGACAGAGGGTCTGAGGACAGAGTGTCTGAGGACAGAGGGTCTGAGGACAGAGGGTCTGAGGACAGAGGGTCTGAGGACAGAGGGTCTGAGGACAGAGGGGTCTGAGGACAGGGGGTCTGAGGACAGAGGGTCTAAGGACAGAGGGTCTGAGGACAGAGGGTCTGAGGACAGAGGGTTTAAGGACAGAGGGTCTGAGGACAGAGGGTCTGAGGACAGAGGGTCTGAGGACAGAGGGTCTAAGGACAGAGGGTCTGAGGACAGAGGGTCTGAGGACAGAGGGTGTGAGGACAGAGGGTCTGAGGACAGAGGGTCTGAGGACAGAGGGTCTGAGGACAGAGGGTGTGAGGACAGAGGGTCTGAGGACAGAGGGTCTGAGGACAGAGGGTCTGAGGACAGAGGGTTTAAGGACAGAGGGTCTGAGGACAGAGGGTCTGAGGACAGAGGGTCTGAGGACAGAGGGTCTAAGGACAGAGGGTCTGAGGACAGAGGGTCTGAGGACAGAGGGTGTGAGGACAGAGGGTCTGAGGACAGAGGGTCTGAGGACAGAGGGTCTGAGGACAGAGGGTCTGAGGACAGAGGGTCTGAGGACAGAGGGTCTGAGGACAGAGGGTCTGAGGACAGGGGGTCTGAGGACAGAGGGTCTGAGGACAGAGGGTCTAAGGACAGAGGGTCTGAGGACAGAGGGTCTGAGGACAGAGGGTCTAAGGACAGAGGGTCTGAGGACAGAGGGTCTGAGGACAGAGGGTCTGAGGACAGAGGGTCTAAGGACAGAGGGTCTGAGGACAGAGGGTCTGAGGACAGAGGGTCTGAGGACAGAGGGTCTGAGGACAGAGGGTCTGAGGACAGAGGGTCTGAGGACAGAGGGTGTGAGGACAGAGGGTCTGAGGACAGAGGGTCTGAGGACAGAGGGTTTAAGGACAGAGGGTCTGAGGACAGAGGGTCTGAGGACAGAGGGTCTAAGGACAGAGGGTCTGAGGACAGAGGGTCTGAGGACAGAGGGTCTGAGGACAGAGGGTCTGAGGACAGAGGGTCTGAGGACAGAGGGTCTGAGGACAGAGGGTCTGAGGACAGAGGGTCTGAGGACAGAGGGTCTGAGGACAGAGGGTCTGAGGACAGAGGGTCTAAGGACAGAGGGTCTGAGGACAGAGGGTCTGAGGACAGAGGGTCTGAGGACAGAGGGTCTAAGGACAGAGGGTCTGAGGACAGAGGGTCTGAGGACAGAGGGTGTGAGGACAGAGGGTCTGAGGACAGAGGGTCTGAGGACAGAGGGTCTGAGGACAGAGGGTCTGAGGACAGAGGGTCTGAGGACAGAGGGTCTGAGGACAGAGGGTCTGAGGACAGAGGGTCTGAGGACAGAGGGTCTGAGGACAGAGGGTCTAAGGACAGAGGGTCTGAGGACAGAGGGTCTGAGGACAGAGGGTCTAAGGACAGAGGGTCTGAGGACAGAGGGTCTGAGGACAGAGGGTCTGAGGACAGAGGGTCTAAGGACAGAGGGTCTGAGGACAGAGGGTCTGAGGACAGAGGGTCTGAGGACAGAGGGTCTGAGGACAGAGGGTCTGAGGACAGAGGGTCTGAGGACAGAGGGTGTGAGGACAGAGGGTCTGAGGACAGAGGGTCTGAGGACAGAGGGTCTGAGGACAGAGGGTCTAAGGACAGAGGGTCTGAGGACAGAGGGTCTGAGGACAGAGGGTCTGAGGACAGAGGGTCTAAGGACAGAGGGTCTGAGGACAGAGGGTCTGAGGACAGAGGGTCTGAGGACAGAGGGTCTGAGGACAGAGGGTCTGAGGACAGAGGGTCTGAGGACAGAGGGTCTGAGGACAGAGGGTCTGAGGACAGAGGGTCTGAGGACAGAGGGTTTAAGGACAGAGGGTCTGAGGACAGAGGGTCTGAGGACAGAGGGTCTGAGGACAGAGGGTCTAAGGACAGAGGGTCTGAGGACAGAGGGTCTGAGGACAGAGGGTGTGAGGACAGAGGGTCTGAGGACAGAGGGTCTGAGGACAGAGGGTCTGAGGACAGAGGGTGTGAGGACAGAGGGTCTGAGGACAGAGGGTCTGAGGACAGAGGGTCTGAGGACAGGGGGTCTGAGGACAGAGGGTCTGAGGACAGAGGGTCTAAGGACAGAGGGTCTGAGGACAGAGGGTCTGAGGACAGAGGGTTTAAGGACAGAGGGTCTGAGGACAGAGGGTCTGAGGACAGAGGGTCTGAGGACAGAGGGTCTAAGGACAGAGGGTCTGAGGACAGAGGGTCTGAGGACAGAGGGTCTGAGGACAGAGGGTCTGAGGACAGAGGGTCTGAGGACAGAGGGTCTGAGGACAGAGGGTCTGAGGACAGAGGGTCTGAGGACAGAGGGTCTGAGGACAGAGGGTCTGAGGACAGAGGGTCTGAGGACAGAGGGTCTGAGGACAGAGGGTCTAAGGACAGAGGGTCTGAGGACAGAGGGTCTGAGGACAGAGGGTCTGAGGACAGAGGGTCTAAGGACAGAGGGTCTGAGGACAGAGGGTCTGAGGACAGAGGGTGTGAGGACAGAGGGTCTGAGGACAGAGGGTCTGAGGACAGAGGGTCTGAGGACAGAGGGTCTGAGGACAGAGGGTCTGAGGACAGAGGGTCTGAGGACAGAGGGTCTGAGGACAGGGGGTCTGAGGACAGGGGGTCTGAGGACAGAGGGTCTAAGGACAGAGGGTCTGAGGACAGAGGGTCTGAGGACAGAGGGTTTAAGGACAGAGGGTCTGAGGACAGAGGGTCTGAGGACAGAGGGTCTGAGGACAGAGGGTCTAAGGACAGAGGGTCTGAGGACAGAGGGTCTGAGGACAGAGGGTGTGAGGACAGAGGGTCTGAGGACAGAGGGTCTGAGGACAGAGGGTCTGAGGACAGAGGGTGTGAGGACAGAGGGTCTGAGGACAGAGGGTCTGAGGACAGAGGGTGTGAGGACAGAGGGTCTGAGGACAGAGGGTCTGAGGACAGAGGGTCTGAGGACAGAGGGTGTGAGGACAGAGGGTCTGAGGACAGAGGGTCTGAGGACAGAGGGTGTGAGGACAGAGGGTCTGAGGACAGAGGGTCTGAGGACAGAGGGTCTGAGGACAGAGGGTCTTTGGCTCGACACCAAACATCGTTTAAAAATGTGCTCAGTAAATTAAACTTGATTTGGTTAAAAGTAGTAGTAGCAAAATAATGTATTATATAGTTGAACATTACCATTTGAATCATGATATAAAATATAATCTCAGGCACAATGAACTGAAATAAATGTGTATAAAATTAAAATAAATACATTTGCACAATAGCTCCACTCCGCCTGCCTGCCGCTGGGGGGCGCTGCAGCGCCCCCCAGCGGCCCCTTCCTGCGCCACTGCATGTACATGTGTATATATAGGCGTCATTAGGGCTATGGACGCTGGGGACATGTCCCCACAACTTTTTAAAAACATAACTGATAAATGTTCTGAAAAATAGCGTGCTCAAAGAAATGTAATAAACAAGAACACTGGTTCCGTGTCAAGATGTGCAATTTGGAAATGTCAGTACACTTTTAATAGAAAATGTAAAACGAACATAGCTCCCACTGTGCAGCAGCAGAGAGGGGGGTATATATATATGTATGTATGTAAATGTATATGTGTGTGCATGTTTCTTTCAAAGTTAAAATGTAACCCTGACGTTATTCAAATGGCTTCACCTTTGATCATCAGGTTCAACCTTAGATCACTCTTGAACTGACTCGACAGGTTCGTTCCGCTCCTGCACGTGCACGTGTCATTCTGATAAAGCACTGTTTCTTGTAAATCATGTGACCATGGATACGCCCCTCCTCCTCCTCCTCCTCCTCCTCCTCCTCCTCCTCCTCCTCCCTCTGTGTATGAAACCTTTGAGCAAACTCGGACCAGTTCACACCGGATTACACTCACTGTTAATCTCCTGCTCTCATGGCGGCTTTAACATCTGCGCAACATGCAGGTCTCGTCATGTTCCTGTGGATCATTGGCTCTCTGGCTGCAAGAGGTGAGTGCATATAAATGTATTTCTGTAATATACAGAGTCTATGGCGCGCAAAGGGAGAAGCAACCGCTGATGACCCGCTGGAGGCACAAGGACAAACCACGTATGCGTCAAAGCGTGTGAAAGATGCTCGGGCAAGGAAGCTATACTGAGCGCACAATAGCAAGTACTACTGGTGTCAGAGGAGTCGACATCTGCAAAACAACACACTTCCTTTGCTAACTCCTTAAGGAAACGCTGAGCCATCTTTAACGCAAGGAGAGGAGATGTCGCGTCCCACGAAGCCTCGCAGCCGCAACATTTACCGGGACACAACACTCGACTGTTCGGAAACAACCGATCGTGACGATTTCATGTCATTTCCTCTCAAACCTTTATTTATCCAGATTGGTCCCATTGAGATCATAGATCTCTTTTTCAAGGGAGACCTGCAGCGTATAGGTTCCACATGAAACATGAAACAATAAAGGACATCATACATTATATTTACAGGATACGTAGTTATAGACATTTACAAGAGCCCATTGTATCAGCAAGCATTTCCTTTACCCTAGCTCTAAGACATGCAGAGGAATGAGATCGCTCAGTTCCACTCCTGCTGAAGATTGTTCCAGCAAGTGGAGCTGCGCACATAACAGCTGTCTCACCTGAGACAGTCCTTGCTCTTGGCACATCTAACAAGACCACATCATGTGACCTCAGACAACAGCTGCTTGCTGCTCTCAGTGTGATCAGAGAGCAGATAGAATACGGGAGTTTACCAACAAAGCGTTACAGATAAATGATATGCTGTAATTGACGGTGCTTATTCAGCATTTTGTAACTTATACCTTAACTTGCCTAAGTGCCTTGTTTTGAACGTTCGTCAGTATAATACAAGCCGTACGTGTATTATTGTAAAATGATCAAATTAAGTGTTCCAGTGTTCACTGTGTGTGTGATTTCTTAAGCTGTTGAAACACTTTTCGTATTTGTTTTATGAGCTGTCAAGCTTAAAGGAAACATGTATGTGTCTATGAGGAAACTCTTTGTGCCACTCCCAAACGCTCTCCTTTTGAGATGGAGCGTTGTGATTGGCTGTGACTCAACAACAAAGTGACTTCTTGCTGCCTCCAGCCAATGGAGGCCAAGAGCCTTTCTCATTTCTAAATATGGCCATGTTCAGAGGAGGAGGAAGTGCTCTGCTGTTTAACTTCAGGAAGAGTAGCAATGATACATTGTGTTGGTATTAAAGTGGGCCCTACTGCATTTACTGTGCAATACTCGGGTTCCAACTGAATGACGTTGTAATTCAATTTAGAGTTAACATCTCTTTTCTTAGCATTAATATCTAATTATTACGAATTAAATATATACACACAAGTTTTTATATATTGTATTACATATGTACTGCTGTTATCTTGTGGTTCTATGTGCACATTTTTACTTACTTTCACTTATTTAAAAAAATATCTCTATTAAATTTGTTTATTTGTTTTTACTGCACATTTTTACAAAAATCTAATTGAAGTAAAAGAAGCCAAACATTACTGTTGGATATCATTACCTCGTGAAAATATTATCAATAGAAACCTCCTGCAAATGTCTGCAACAATCTGTCCATGAGCTTTGTGAGTGGGCGGGGCTAAGTGACGGAAACAACAAAGGAACTCTGCTTAGTGCAACTGCACCCTCCTGAAGAGTCTATCACACACCGTTCATGTGTTTTGCCCACCAGCGTCTGAGTGTCGTCACCAGCGTCTGAGTGTCGTCACCAGCGTCTGAGTGTCGTCACCAGCGTCTAAGTGTCGTCACCAGCGTCTGAGTGTCGTCACCAGCGTCTGAGTGTCGTCACCAGCGTCTGAGTGTCGTCACCAGCGTCTGAGTGTCGTCACCAGCGTCTGAGTGTCGTCACCAGCGTCTCAGGCTGCGGCCACACGAGGACGAAAACGGCTAAACGCATAGGATTAACGTAAACGCAATCACAAACAAGCTTCCGTCCACACGCAATAGTTATCCGGATAGTGTCTGTCCGCACGAGACATCTCCGTGTAGCTCCAACCGCTGGAGGAGCTGCAGTACATATGCTGAGCCTGTAGGTGGCGCTGTAACTTCCTCCACAAAAGCAGCGAAGAAGCATGGTTGTCATGGTTGCCCTTTTGTTTATTCTCCGCGGTGGGGGCCGAGGGAACCGGGCAGAGTTTTCGCCAGTCAACGTGTATTAAAGTTTAAATCTTCCGGTCAAAGGTCTTCTTTGTTATTTAGTGAGCTTTGAAACGAATGAATAACGACTCTATATAATATAATAAAACACACGGAGCCTCTTTGTCCCCCCTCTCTCTCAGCGTCTGTCTCGTGCAGCAGCTGGTCCAGTAACGAGTGGCCCGGCCGACAGTAAGAAGAAACACATGTATAACTAGTTTAGTCTGAGAGGTCATTAAAACAGCTAAGGCGATGATCTGACTGAAGTGTGTGTTGCTGCAGCGCGAGGAGCTGCAGGTGAGCAGCGCTGCGTGTCTCCGTCCTGTCAGATCAGACTTCACTCGCGTTTAGGTCCACATCGAGAGGAAGATAATAATCTGAATTCAGGGTGCAGTTCACTTTGACGCGGGGTAAGCAGCAGAGGTGGGGAGAGGCGGGGCTATTGCCTCATCATTCTTGCTGTAGATGTTGCACAAACAACTGTAGCATGGTCAGTAGCGTCCGGAGCACGATAGCAACTCTGCGATCCGCCATTGTTGTTGTTGTTGTTGGTGGCGAAACACTTCAGCTATGGCGCGGGGTGAGCGGAGGTGAGCAGCAGAGGTGGGGAGAGGCGGGGCTAATGCGCAATCACTATCAGTGATCTGAACATGTTCAGATCGGGCGCACACACGGAGCCGCTGGACCCCCAGAGCGTGGCGTATGCCTTTCTATCCACCTTGGGACCCGTTATCGTTTCCTCAGTCGTTTAGTGCCGTATTCGGTCGTCCTCGTGCGGCCGAACGGTCTATAGACACTAAACAGTAACGCAAACGGTTTGAATTCGTCCTCGTGTGGCCGCAGCCTCAGTGTCGTCAGCTTATTTGTGATTATAGTGACAAGTGTATTTTTATTCTGTAGTGCTAATAATCTGTTAAGTAGCCAAAGCTGTCGAATAATTGCAGTGAAATCAAAAGTACAACATTGGCTACCAAAAATGTAATGGGTCGAGGTATAATGGAAGCACAGGTGGTCATACCTGCTGGGCCTTGCTGCAGCGTCCTCAGATGGGAGCCAGACTTCACAGATGATTTTCAGAACATCTCTACGGGGGGGGGCAGTGGTACAGACGTGCCCCTGCACCACTGGCTTCAACTGACCCTGAGATCCTTGCTTACCCTACTTTGCATCGTTCCTTCTTATCCAGAGACTCCCTTGCTCAGCCACTTCTCTGAGTGCCTTCTTTTGTCTGGATCCGGTCATTCCTCCAGCCTTGAGGAATCTTTGGATGGGTTGTGTTGGGTTGACACCCGGCTTAAGTTCATGAAGCAGCTCCTTATTCTTTCAAAGGCTGCCTCCGTGCCTTCCTCCCACAGGACAGTGAGCTTTACCACGATCACGATAGAGGTACAGTATCAGATTCAAATGTACTAATACATAGCATACCTCAAAATTATACTTAAGTACAGAACTAGAATACATGTAGGAATCCAGTTGTACACTACAATCTACCACTGGAACCCAGCTTCCCTTATGCTGCGTTCAGACCGGACGCGATGCGATGTTTCGCGATTACATGTAAAGTCAATGCAGAGACGCGGACAGATGCAAATTCATTCCGACGGCGAGCATGAAGCGGTGGACGCGGCGCGAATCACGCAATTGAACTGTGCCGCGTCAAACGCGGGAGTTCCAATTTTTAAACTCGAGCGTCAAATTCACGTGACGCGTTCTCGCGGAAGCCAATCGGCAGTGAGGTTCTCACCCTGCCGTCACTGACGTTCAACCAGAAAACATTAGCAGTTAGCAGTTAGCACTCAGAGCTCACAGCTCCTCATATCTGTTCAGAAACTGGACAAAAGTTAAACGAGTACAAACCACAACCGACCAACCGCCTGTGTCACGGAGAATACAGTCGCTGCTTTATATACAGTTGCAAGTACGTGAACCCTTTGGAGTGACCTGGATTTCTGCATAAAATGTGTTCTGATCTTCATCTGAGTCACAACAACAGACACACACAGTCTGCTTCAACTAATAGCACACTAACAATGATATGTTTTCATTGAACACACCATGTAAACATTCACAGTGCAGGATGTGAACCCCTCGGCTAAAGACTTCTTCAGAGCTATTGGAGTCAGGAGTCAGGAGTCAGCCGACCTGGAGTCCATCAAGGAGAGAGAGTGGAGGTGTTGGTTACAGCCGCCCTGCCCTATAAAAGATATACACCAGTTTTGAATTTGCTATTCTTAAGAAGCATTGCCAGATGTGAACCATGCCTCGCTCAGAAGAGCTCTCAGAAGACCTGCCATTCAGAACTGCTGACTTGCATGAAGCTGGAGAGGGTTCCAGAAGTATCTCTGAAGCCTTGATGCTCATCAGTCCACGGTGAGACACGTTGTCTCTACATGGAGAAAGGAGTGGAGCCTGCGGCTTAATTTGACTCAACACGGGAAACCTCACCCGGCCCGGACACGGAAAGGATTGACAGATTGATAGCTCACTGTTGCTACTCTCCCTAGGAGTGGACGTCCTGTAAAGAGGACTGCAAGAGCACAGCGCAGGATGCTCAATGAGGTGAAGAAGAGTCCTAGAGAGTCAGCTAGAGACTTAAAGAAATCTCTGGCACATGCTAACATCTCTGTTGACGAATCTACGATACGTAAAACACTGAACAAGAAAGGAGTTCATGGAGGACACCACGGAGGAAGCCCCTGCTGTCCAGAGAAACATTGCTGCCCGTTTGAAGTTTGCCCAAGAGCACCTGGATGTTCCACAGCCGACTGGCAACATGTCTGTGGACAGATGAAACCAGAGCTGAGTTGCTTGGAAGGACACAGAACGCTATGTGTGGAGAATCCAAAGGGTTCTTGCAACTGTACGTCTGTAGGCCGTTGCTGTGAGTGTGGAGTGAGCAGATACAACGTTAGCTTAGCCTGGGCGATCCGATCTCCATTCAGAAAACACGCATTCTGAAAGGCGTTTCTCTGCCGTCTGTCTGCAGACTCAAAGCGTGAACTCATGGTGTTTACTAACCGGTATCAGTGTGTTGTTACGTCGGCATCATTTAGAAACGTGTGTTACAATCTAATCACGGTCACATATGTTCATCTTGTTGTAGTTGGCTCCCGAGCGCGTCTTGTTTGAATGATGCGAGTAAACGCAGCTGGCAGCCGCGGTGAAACCTGAGCGATTAAAGCGATGTGAATATTCGCATCGCGTCCGGTGTGAACGCAGTATTAGAAGAATTGTAAAACAAATGATAATAATAACAAAACCCAAGTCTTTAGTGGCATTTCTGTTTTTGTAAACATTTTTTCAATCAGATGTTGCAGCTGCTTGCAACAGTCCTTATCAATATAAAAATGACTCACAAGGAAACGACTTCTGTTTTTCTCCAGATTTGCAAAAGATGGAGGCAGAGTCTGGACAGGACGTCACTCTTCAGTGCAACAGCTCCACAGATGCTGCCATCACACTGGTAGAGTGGAGCAGACCTGGGCTGGAGAGATACGTCTTCTTCTTCAGAGGTAACAGGCTGATTGAAATATACCAGGATCCACTTTATCGAGGTCGTGTTCAGCTGAGAGATCCAGAGATGAAGAACGGAGACGCTTCTGTTGTCCTGAAGAACGTCGACACCGAGGACACGGGAACGTACCAGTGTCGGGTGATAACTTCCTCCAATAACCGCAGGAAGAGAAACGTGGGAGAGTTTGAGCGCTCCGTCCATCTGACCGTCTCTGAAGGTGAGTCGCTGTTCCTCCTGAAGAGTTCCTCCATTGGGTTAAAGATGATGTTGATGCTCTGTGATCGGCAGGTAATGTCTGACATGAGACTGGAGAGGAAGCAGATCGTGTTCTTCATCTCCTTCATGATCAGCTGTTCTCCAGTCGTTTCCTCACTGCTCTCTCTTTCTGTCCTCAGGTCCTGAACACCCAGGGGGTCCCGGAGGACGTGTTGGGTTGGGAGTTGGTGTGGGAGTGGTGGGTCTCGTTGGTCTCGTTGTCGTTGGTCTCGTTGGTGTTGGACTTTTTCTGAAACTAAAAGAGCACAGGAACAGAGATCAGCCGATTGATGAACAGGAAATGTCCGAACTGAACACCCGACCGTCCTCCATCCCCTGCTCTCCTCTCCTGAATGCCCACCTTGTCGTCGTGGTGGAGGGTCTTGATGAATAACCCACCACCTGCTCTACCTGAGGGGCTCACTACTACCTAAGTCAGATTACAGATATCAGGTGCCGGAGTACTTTAAGCAAAAGTCAACTTTAATGTCAATGTTACTCAGTTTGTGTGTACAGACAGAGATAAAACTGACGTTTCCAACAGTCCCGAAAGTAAAATTATACAATATAAAGATACGTATACAAATATGTATAAAATATGTATATCCTATATACAATCAACAGACAGATACAAAAAACCACAACAATCAATATGTACACATAGTTTTTACTCAGGTAAAAGTGCTGTTACTTTAAAGATATTTATTGCAGTAAATTCTGTAATAATACTATGTTTTTATATGAGTTGTATTTTGGTAAATGATCCTGGTCAGGTCTCCCGTGGAGGGTTCGACTAAAGGCCCTGACACAGCGAACCCACATCAGAGAAGCCCAGTGAGTGCACGGTGGTACTACACCTTCCGTGACGTCACAATCTGTGATCTGGTGTCGGTGTGTCAGAGCCGGGAAGCGATCGAGTTCACAAATATCTGATGCGGTGATTCATGGAGAGGGTATTTAGATATCAGCAGGTGATTCAAATCTTAAAGTCGGTGTACATAGCTCTCAAAGTGTGCATCTATCGTGTTGGTGATATATTTCACGTGTGCTGTGTTTCTACGTATAGCTGCAGAAACACTTCAGGTTGATGTGTCTGCAGATCATATCTCCAGTATATCTCTGCTCTACTAAATACACTTTGAAAATATACGTCATACATACATCTGTAAAGGATTGTCTTGAATAAGACTTTCAAATGTTTATGTATTTTCTAATATGTACATTTACATGAAATAATGAAATCAAACCCAGCACCTGTTTGACCTGAAACTAAAGGGTTAAAACTAGACTACTAAGAATTAGATTCAATGATAACTGATTGAAGTTGAATCAGAGCATTCAGGGTTCAGGGTTCAGGCTAAAGGTTAAAACTAGACTACCGAGAAGTTGATTCAACTAGAAAATGCATTTCCTGCAGAAAATGCGTGTGAATGCTGTAAACTGTGAACATTTATGGCTGAATTTAGCTAAACAAATGCAGAAAAAGCTTAATATTTCAAAGAAAAGGTTTAAAAAAGGTATAAACAACGACATGTGTAGCCTTGATGTCCTGAAAGAGCTGAATAATGTAATCGTTGAATGGGTTCTGCAGCTGAAAAGAGGCTGGAGGAGTTAAATATCAGATGTCAGTAGGAGTGAATGAATTTGTATTAAGATGAGAAAAGAAAGTAAAAAGGCTTGGGAAAGCAGCAGAATATTTGGACTGCAAACTTTTCCACTAAAACCAAACGTCACCAATAATGTATACAATATGTGTAACCTGTTGAAGTCAGTTTGAAGTCTCCATCAGACAGAAAAGAATAGGCTGAGTCTGTCAGTGTTTCTGTTCCTGAGCACCTACTCAGAACACCTGTGTGTGTCCAGAGATCAGAGACAACCAACTGCAGCACTGCGTCCCATAAGCATGCATTGACTTGTATATCTGACCATGTTGCCACCTGTTGGCAGCACTAATGATAACTGATGGAAGTTGAGCATTCACAGATAATGAATACAATAACTGTCAGATGATAATAACCCTTGAGAACAGAACATGAGAGTGCTTAAACTCAAACACTGGCTCTGAGCTGTGTTCTGTATGTTGTCTTTACTTTAGTAAACAGTAGTTCTATTTTTATATATCTTTTGTTCTTATTTTCATATCTCTAGATTAGAACTTGAAACACCTTATATATATTTACTGTAAATAAATGTTATAGAGTATTTCTTGTTTTTATGTGTACTTGCATCTTTGATCTTATTTTTGATTGTATTAATCTGTGTGAATCCGTGCTGTTATCCACGTGTTGATGTTTTAACTGCTGAATATCCCATTTATTCAGAAAGAATAGTCTGTAATACAAAATCAAGTCTTTCTTTGAACTCGTTTCAGACGTTATTTGGGATCCTCTGCTTCCCCGGAAACGAGAGGAGCGTAGAAAGAGAAGAGATAACTCGGTGCTTTCTATAAACAACGTAAATGTCAATCAAATGGAACGAAGGCCTTTCAGTCGTCAAGTGACTCAGTGACTGACGGTTACTATGGAAACACAACGTCTCTCACGTGACGGAAACCCCGGGAGTTTACCGCCATCAGTCATTTCCTGTTTTAGAGTCATGTTGGGTTTCATGGCCTTTTAAGGCTCCTTAGCAGAACTCTGCTTCAGCACCGTCTGAGGCACTTCTGTGAACATCCCACAGCGCTTCAGAGTGAAGTCTTGAGCTTTGTCCTCCTCCATCCATCTGGCGTTAGCATCCTGAGTCCTGAGTCCTGAGTCCTGCACAGGAAGCACAGACAGAGTGACTGTTGGGCAGTCTGTGAAGTCATTCATCAAAGCAAAGAGGCGTGTCTCCTTCAGAGCGTGCTCTCTGTGCTCCAGAGCGTGAGCGCGTGAGAGGGGGAGGGGGGAGCTGCATCGTGGCAGGCCTACAACACGCTGAGTCTCTGAGCAGGACCTCCCCTCTGGACTTCTGTCACACGACTCTTCACCACAGAACCACAGAACCACGTCCCAGACTTCTTCTCTTTATGTTAGTGACGTCTTCATTCCTCATGAGATCCTCCAGGTCTGAGTAGGCTTTGTTTCGTCTCTGAATCTAACGCCCTGATGACGCTGGGAGATACCGGTAGCTTCTGAGTCACATGACTCTTTACCACAGAATTACACCCAGAGCTGGGAAGTAGTGGAGTACAAATACTTCATTACTGTACTTAAAGGTGGGGTAGGTAAGTTTGAGAAAGCGGCTCGAGGTACACGTGTTGTTATATTCCATGGAATGCTCTTAACGTCCCGACAGCAACGAATATCTGAAGTGCTTTGAAGCCGTGGCGCTGTAAAAAGCTCGACCAATCATCTGAGCCGGCTAAAATAACTGATGGCCGACCTGCCTGTCAGCCTTCCCTCGGGGCACACACTGATCTCGTGCCCTCCTTGGTCATGTGCGTTCGTGTGTTGGAGGAGGGGCTCTGTGAGGAAGTGGCACATTTTTTCCAATTGTGTATTTTCAAATTCTGGTGCACTCGAGCTGGTTTCTCCTAAATTACCTACCCCACCTTTAAGTACATTTTTCTGGTATCAGTACTTTACTCCACTACTTATTTTTCTGACAGCTGTTTACTTGTTGAACTCAAATACCTGTACTTTCTACTTCTTACATGTTGAACACAAATACCTGTACTTTCTACTTCTTACATGTTGAACTCAAATACCTGTACTTTCTACTTCTTACATGTTGAACTCAAATACCTGTACTTTCTACTTCTTACATGTTGAACACAAATACCTGTACTTTCTACTTCTCACATGTTGAACTCAAATACCTGTACTTTCTACTTCTTACATGTTGAACACAAATACCTGTACTTTCTACTTCTCACATGTTGAACTCAAATACCTGTACTTTCTACTTCTCACATGTTGAACTCAAATACCTGTACTTTCTACTTCTTCCATGTTGAACTCAAATACCTGTACTTTCTACTTCTTACATGTTGAACCCAAATACCTGTACTTTCTACTTCTTACATGTTGAACTCAAATACCTGTACTTTCTACTTCTTACATGTTGAACTCAAATACCTGTACTTTCTACTTCCTACATGTTGAACACAAATACCTGTACTTTCTACTTCTTACATGTTGAACCCAAATACCTGTACTTTCTACTTCTTACATGTTTAACCAAATACCTGTACTTTCTACTTCTTACATGTTGAACTCAAATACCTGTACTTTCTACTTCTCACATGTTGAACACAAATACCTGTACTTTCTACTTCTCACATGTTGAACTCAAATACCTGTACTTTCTACTTCTTACATGTTGAACCCAAATACCTGTACTTTCTACTTCTTACATGTTGAACCCAAATACCTGTACTTTCTACTTCTTACATGTTGAACTCAAATACCTGTACTTTCTACTTCTTACATGTTGAACTCAAATACCTGTACTTTCTACTTCTCACATGTTGAACTCAAATACCTGTACTTTCTACTTCTCACATGTTGAACACAAATACCTGTACTTTCTACTTCTTACATGTTGAACCCAAATACCTGTACTTTCTACTTCTTACATGTTGAACTCAAATACCTGTACTTTCTACTTCTTACATGTTGAACCCAAATACCTGTACTTTCTACTTCTTACATGTTGAACTCAAATACCTGTACTTTCTACTTCTTACATGTTGAACTCAAATACCTGTACTTTCTACTTCCTACATGTTGAACACAAATACCTGTACTTTCTACTTCTTACATGTTGAACCCAAATACCTGTACTTTCTACTTCTAACATGTTGAACTCAAATTACCTGTACTTTCTACTTCTTACATGTTGAACTCAAATACCTGTACTTTCTACTTCTTACATGTTGAACTCAAATACCTGTACTTTCTACTTCTCACATGTTGAACTCAAATACCTGTACTTTCTACTTCTCTCATGTTGAACACAAATACCTGTACTTTCTACTTCTTACATGTTGAACTCAAATACCTGTACTTTCTACTTCTTACATGTTGAACTCAAATACCTGTACTTTCTACTTCTTACATGTTGAACTCAAATACCTGTACTTTCTACTTCTCTCATTTTCCAAACAGCTGGTTCCTTTAGTCTGAATGTGTGTTGGTGCGTGGTCATTATTATTTAGAGTGACTGCGTGCCTATTGGTTGGAACACGATCCGTGTATCCATCACTTCCTGGTCTTCTCTAAAGAAGAGGGACCAATGGAAACGTTGTCATGTTGCCGTTGGTCACCATGGAAACATTCATTAGCTAACAATGACATTATTGTTCTATTCATATAAAGGAAGGTCAGGTACTCTTTAAAGCAGCTGCTCGCTATGGGTACTTTCTACTGAAGGACACTTCAAAGCCTCTTTACTTTGACTTGAGGAAAGAAGTTTAGTCAGTACTTCTACTTTCACCAGAGTATTTTTAAACACGAGTATCTGTACTTCTACTTGAGTACAGGATGTGTACTTTTGCCATCTCTAGTTACATCTCCGACTTCTTCTCTTAATGTTAATGACCGTATTCATTTCTCATGAGATCCTCCAGGTCTCAGTAGGCGTTGTTTCGTCTCTGAATCTATCGCCCTGATGACGCTGGGACTAATCTTTAGTTTCTGAGTCAGGACGCTCTGCACACGGTGTACAAATGATAGCACACATCAATACCCTGTATTCTGGATCATCAGTGAGAGCAGGATGGCCTCTCCGTTACACAACGTTACTGACAGCGAAGTCAAAGGTCAATCCCTATCAGTGTGTCCGAAGAGAGGACACTGAACTCAGTCATGATAACAACGAACCGTCCATGCTGAGATTAGATATTCAAAGAGTTTGACATTGGGAGAGTTCATTTCTCCTCGATTGGATGTAGAGTTTGGCTCTTATGAATATTCCTTTCTGAAAGTAAGCAGAATTCAGCATTATCTGTCTCTTCCTGACAAGCTAGCACGACATCGCCGGGCCGATGGCTCTGAGTATCACTGCTGATGTGAGCGTGCTTTCACGATCAGGTTTATCACCAGGTCGGATGACACCGTACGAGGACTTTCACTTGGTGTCGTTGTGCGTACATACAAATAAAACACAAATGAGAAACACAGATAGAAACTATTTGAAGAAACTGTCGTAACATTTAAACATATATTACAAAATATAGTAAAATATAGCAGTATTTATATAGAATTGGAATAAAATATGTGCAGGAATGAAAAACAAAATATTCAAGTCAAATCAACTTTATTGTCAATCTTTCAGGTTGTGTGTACGGAGAGATCGAAATACCGTTTCCCACAATCCAGAGGAATACAAAATAAAAATGTGTATAAAAATGTGTATAAAATATGTATACAGGGCCGGTTTTTGGTATAGGCGACATAGGGGGTCGCCTAGGGCACCAGATCTGGGGGGGCGCTGCGCTGGCAGCTCTGGGAAGGAAAACAGCTTTTTGACCGTTGGCGCTCATCCTAATGTTCGGCCTCGATGTAACAACATTCATAATGAAGTCAAAGTTACACCCTTTTCACCCCGGCTACACGTTTCATCTGCCCCGTACGCTGGGCGCTGTCAGCGATGAAAGTGGGGGGTGCTGGATTATCTGGCGCCCGCAGCTCACAGCCAACGTGGGCGTGGGATCGAGCAGAGAGATAAATGCAATTTATGTAAACACATATTTCCAGGGCACTCTTTATAATGATTGGGGTAAACAGGTTTGAAATCATTCCAATGTGTACTATAGGACAGAAAACCAGACGTATCGTTTCAAACCTGAGAGATATGCAGAAATAAATGTTAACTAGGTAAAATAAGATATGAATGAAGAACAGAAATAAAATAAGCTACTTGTATTTGTTATTGGCTATGGTAGGTTATTGGTTATGTTCACATACTTATTTGATTATTAAAATATAAACCGATGTTTTTCATATGGGTGTTTAGAGTTGTTCCCCCTAGGTCAGGTCTCTAGTAATGTGTGCTCAAAGTGCACCAGATTGAGGCATTTTACTTTACAGTTTCAAAATGTCTTCCCGGGGGGGGGCATACCCCCGGTCCCCCCTAGAGGATGTGACGTCCACCCCCCAATTAAAACATCTTCATACAATACTGAATACATTTGAAGCCTTTTTGATGTATATAACCAACACGTTTCTGTTTGTGTAGTGTATTGGTCTTTTGTAGAGATTATTCATTTATTTTTGATATATTCTATTGTGTATTCCTTGGATACTTTTATCTTTTCTACTGAACGATTTTCTGGCGAGGGGGGGTGCCAGCTAAAGTCTCGCCTAGGGCAGCAAATTGGTTAGAACCGGCCCTGTATGTATACCTATAAATACACAATCAACAGACACATTTACAGAAGCACACGTGAAGACATGAATAAAAGCCAGGGCTCGAAATTAATCCCGAATTCTACTTTGTATTGTCCCGGATATAACCAGCAGTGTCCCACATTTAAATTTGTATCGTCGCCCCCCCAATTATGCAGAATACATATAATTTGATACTTTTGTGTCACTTAATCATCACACCATAGACTCTGGTCCACCATGTAAGTTTAAAATACTTATTATTTTAAACATATGAACATTAGTCTGATCTGTCGCCTCTCCTCGAGTAGAAGGGAAGACAGTTGTTTTAAGACATGTTTTTCTATTGTTTCTCAATATCCAGACTAATGTATCATTGTCATGTCAACATTGAAGAATTCTGATTTGTATTTTTCAATTCAATATGGTATGGCTGTATGGTCTCTGGGTTTTATGATCGGAACCCTCTATCTGGCAATACAAGTGGTATGAATGTCTGTTTTCAGTTCTAATTACAAGTTATCCTCACAAGTCGTCAGTAGTACTATAGGAATATAAATTGATCTTCTATCTTCATTCATGAATGTCAATCATCTTGCTCTCACCCACCCACACGCTAGCGCTAGCTAACATTGGCACTTAAGACAACTAATTTACCACAGTGGAAGACGGTGCATCATGACCAGGACTTGGGATGTTTTCGTTTCGGGAGTCGGCAGAATTGGGGCTGGCATCAGGGGGCTGCTTATTCAACCACCTCAGCATTTCTTTCTTCTGTTTATAACTGTCGTGACCGTTGCATTAGCGCGAGTCTAGCAGCAGTCAGCAGCAGAGTGGATGACGTAGAATGCATTCTATGATTTGACAGCCCAATGACTTCGCAAATAACACCCATTTTGAAGTTTACTTTTAATTTTTTTTTCACAGTCCCGAAATAGTCCCAGACAAAATAGATTGGTGTCCCAGTAGGAATTGTTATGGTCCCCGGGACATCGGGACATCGTTAATTGCGAGCCCTGATAAAAGCACCAATGATTGCGTGCGTCGTGTGTTTCCACCCTCATCTCGTGTTGTGGGTAAACCCCGCAGACTGTTTGCTGTACACGAGACGGTCAGGGTCATCGAGCAGCTCTGTGAGCGTTTATAAGAAAATCCATGAAATGTTCCTGAATAAATCACACAGACACTGGAAATCCTTCATAGTGGTTTATCACACTGTAGATATTATTCTAGTATTTGTTGTCCTTGTTTATGTGTTTATGTATCTCTCTGGAAACTGATCTGAGTGCAACTCCATGGCGCAGAGTGTGTTGTTCAAGGGCGAGAGGATTCAGGATATTTACTTTAGTCGTGTCTCGTTGATTTTTCCATCTTTACAGTGAACACTCAACCCCGTGTTTTATCAGAAGCACTTTAGTTCTGCTTTCTGTTTCAGTGAATCCAAACTGATCCGGCTGTATTAAGAACTGTCAGGCGGTGCTCAGGGACTAGCTGATGCTTTGTATGTGATGACTCCTTACATGTGAAGGACACTGCTCAGGGACTAGCTGATGCTCTGTATGTGATGACTCCTTCCACGTGAAGGACACTGCTCAGGGACTAGCTGATGCTCTGTATGTGATGACTCCTTCCATGTGAAGGACACTGCTCAGGAACTAGCTGATGCTCTGTATTGCCCCTTTCACACCAACGTGGTTCCCGTTCTAGCTCCTCTGGCGCTCTTCTGGTTCGGAACCGGTTTCTATTTTCAGCCCCGTGTTGTTCACACCGCCCAGAGCCCGAGTGGTGCTGCGCCATAAAACCGTTTAGGGTTTTCCATCGTTGTGTACAAACTGGACAAAACATGGGCTTGTTGTTGTTGTTAAGGATGTTGATCCCGCCCCCGCCCCCGCCCCCGCCTCCGACGTAAGCGTGACGTATGCGGTTCTTGCTTCTAGACCAGGGGTGCCCAAGCAGTCGATCGCGAGATGTGTCTAAAAATAGAACAATATTCAGTTTTATCGTTAATAACATAATCTTCCTGTTCCAGAATAATGTACTTGAACGCATCAAAGCTTTGTGATTGGCCGGCGTGACCCCATGTGTCGGGGCGTGGCTGGTGGGCAGTGGGCACTGGTTAGCTGACGTTGTCCATGGCAACAGGAGTGGCAGTCCGCCAAAAAGCGTGCCTATGTCACAGAGTTAAAATGTGAATACATAATTATAAGTTTGTGAATGTTTCGTTCATAATAAGTTGTGCATTTTAAGAGATGACATTGTTTCATTTAAATACATTTTAAAATCGTTCTTTGTGACACGAAGAAAATGGGGAATCAATAGAAGTACAGTGTGAGAAAGGCATCAGCGAAGTGGGACTTCTGAGTGAACTATTCACATCACTGTAACTTTCATTCATGTGTTTCTTCTTTTAATGTTTCTTTGTAATGACTGATTATAAATACCATTCTCTGAATGCCTTTCATTTTGTAAAGCACCTTGAATTGCCTTGTGTTGAAAGCTGATCTATAAATAAACGTGCCGTGGCTTGTACAAATATGAGAAGTGCTTTAGTTCTGCTTTCCGTCTCACGAGGTGAATCCAAAGGAACCGGCCTATCAAGTTCTGCCAGGCGGCTTTCAAGGACACAGTGGAGGTTTCATTGGTCATGTAAACACGTCTGACCGGTTCCTGCTGAGCCTGAACAGCAGCAACAACAACAACAACAACAACAACAGCAGCAGCTGACTGAGGAAAGCTGTGTTCAATGATAAAGTGAAGCTGGTTTCTAGTCCCTGTTCCTGCGGGACGGAGCGCTCGGTTCTTCACGTGGAAAAGAGAGTGCAATATTCAAATGTTAGGCAAATGTTAGAGATCAGCAGGATGTAAAACTGAGTATTTGCCTTTCACCACATGAGACGTCTGCCTTACGTTTCTGTTTCCAGACAACAGAGAATGAATACATTGATGATCAGAACCTGAAGAGTCTGGGGGTTTCCTGAAAGTCTCATTTATTGAAATGCCATGAAGATATATCTCTGTCTGTTTTCAATCAACTGGTGTTTATATACATTTTAATCCTTTTGAAAGAGAGTGGTTTGATCATTGTTGGGGATTGTTTTAATTATTATATAATATATCCATGATTATTATTTAAACTAATTGAAATACTTTTGATGTAGAAGTTTGATGTTTTTGTGTTTTGCTTTCAGATTCAAAAAGGGTTTATTTTTGTATTTATTTAAACTGTATTAAAGAGGCTTCTTTTTCATTGTGAGTCATTTGAACTTGACTTATATTTCAACACACAGTTTGGTTTGTACACACACATTGTGTGTTGCTCAGTCCCTCTTCATAAGGAGCAGACATGTTACATGTTAACCCCTCTCTGAGTCACACGCTGAACACACTTTAACGCTGACCAGAAGTTACAAATAGAGTTTCAGTTTCAAAATAAGAGCATGAAACCCCTCAGTCATCAGGATTCACATCATCTCTTTCATTTCTTAGGAACTCTGGACTCTGTTCTGTAACAGGGTGTGTGTGTGTGTGTGTGTGTGTGGTCTAGCATTAGTATACTTGTGGGGACCTACATCTGTTTACATAGTCACGTGTGGGGACTGGCTTCCCTTGTGGGGACAAATTGGAAGTCCCCACAAGGGGGATCATTCATTTTAGGGTGAAGACTTGGTTAGGATTAGGGTAAGGGTAAGGGTAAGGGTTAGGCATGTGTTGGTTATGGTTAAGGTTAGGATACGTCTCCAGGAAATGCATGTAAGTCAATGTAATGTCCCCTGAAGTGATGTATACATGGTATGTATGTGTGTGTGTGTGTGTGTGTGTGTGTGTGTGTGTGTGTGTGTGTGTGTGCATGTGCGTGTACCAGGGTGTGAAAACTATTTGATAAACGGTTTCGCCTACGGGAAGTTTCTCCTTCGAGAACAAATTACAGGAAGAACTTCTTTAGCGTTTCCTTCAAAATAAAAATAAAAGCACCTTGAGGTGGCAGATTGGAGGATTTAAATGTGTGTGCGTGTGTGTGTCTGTTTAATATGTGTGTGTGTGTGTGTGTGTGTGTGTGTGTCTGTTTAATATGAGTGTGTGTGTGTGTGTCTGTTTAATATGTGTGTGTGTGTGTGTGTGTGTGTGTCTGTTTAATATGGGTGTGTGTGTGTGTGTGTGTGTGTGTCAGTTTAATGTGTGTGTGTGTCAGTTTAACATGTGTGTGTGTGTGTGTCTGTTTAATATGGGTGTGTGTGTGTGTGTGTGTGTGTCAGTTTAATGTGTGTGTGTGTCAGTTTAAAATGTGTGTGTGTGTGTGTGTGTGTGTGTGTCAGTTTAATGTGTGTGTGTGTCTGTTTAAAATGTGTGTGTGTGTGTGTGTCTGTTTAATATGGCTGTGTGTGTGTGTGTGTGTCAGTTTAATGTGTGTGTGTGTCAGTTTAACATGTGTGTGTGTGTCTGTTTAATATGGGTGTGTGTGTGTGTGTGTGTGTGTGTCAGTTTAATGTGTGTGTGTGTCAGTTTAAAATGTGTGTGTGTGTGTGTGTGTCAGTTTAATGTGTGTGTGTGTCTGTTTAAAATGTGTGTGTGTGTGTGTGTGTCTGTTTAATATGGCTGTGTGTGTGTCTGTTTAATATGGCTGTGTGTGTGTGTGTGTGTGTGTGTCAGTTTAATGTGTGTGTGTGTCAGTTTAACATGTGTGTGTGTGTCTGTTTAATATGGCTGTGTGTGTGTGTGTGTGTGTGTCAGTTTAATGTGTGTGTGTGTCAGTTTAACGTGTGTGTGTGTCTGTTTAATATGGCTGTGTGTGTTAACCTCTAAAGTATGAACAACACCCTGTTTGGCATCAGTTCTTCTCTCCGCGTGTTTCTGTGAGATCAACAGCTCGTTTCAACTTCCTGCAAAAACAAACTCGAAAACATCAGCCGCCATCTTTTCAAAACACAGAGCCGTCTTCCTCATTGTCTCTCTTCTCTTTGAGCAGAGACGCAAAATCAAACCTTGATTTGGTTTCACCTCCTTCCCGGTGAGAGCGTGCTTTCATAGTGGCAGGAGAGGAGCAAGAGATGCTTTACACGTATACAACTCCTCACACCAGAGAGTACGTGTGTACGGGGTAATCTGTGCGCCTCGGTCCTGCGCGCGCAGTGCGACATGTTTGAGCACAGAAACATGTGTTGGAAGCACATTAGACTCTAAGCCCTCTCACAAAGTCCTTCTCCGCGCGCAAGCAAGCAGACCGATGCACGCGCTCTCTCTCCCTCTCCCAGTGGCGGTTCTAGACCAATTTGACTGGGGGGGCCGGTTATTTTCTGAGGGGGCCCAATATCTGCAGGACGAAAAAGAGAACTGGACAGTATGAAGTCATTGCGCATCAGGAAACAATGCAATCCAGTTTTTGGTATTTGTTTCAGTGCACTTATTTATTTCAGATAGTTATTACGGTTAGCTTCAGCTTAAGTTATCGTGCCATGTTTGCACTCACACCATATTTATATAAAAATAAAGGCAATGAACAGGTACATCTCTGCTTCACATCAGGGTGTCTGCATCCCAGGCCGTAGCGTCCTTCCCAAAAGTCACATTACAAACTAAATCCTGCGGTCTTTGTGATTTCTGGCAAACGGATCAACTAGTAAGTCAAGATTCAAAGCCTTTGACCTCCTGGACGAATACTAAGCAGACCCAGGTTGCTCAGTCTCTCATCAGTGATGGTGGATCTGAGAAAAGCTTTGCTTCAATGTAGAGAAACTACGCTCACAGGAAGCGGAACTGACTGGGACTGTGCAGAGTCTGAAGAGCTCAAAAAGACTTCTTTATAGGCTCAATGCACCGAACAAGCTCCACTGCACCGTCAGGTCTCTGCGTCCCAGTCTTTATGTTCCCATCTAGCATTCTGCTGGACTGATGGAGCTCATGCCCCAAGTCCTCAATATGTGCATCATACAACTGAGCAAATGAAAACAGAGTGGTCTCCTTCAGAAAGGCATCACTGTTGGGGTTAAGAGCTTGGATTCATTCATCATGTCACCGTCTCTTAAGCTCATTGAGCATCTGATCGATGGCAGGGAGAAGAAGGCTGTACGAAGCCCGTGTTTATCTTGTTCTGTCTCCCTCTGTCCAACAGGGACGAAGCTTTCAGCCGGTTTAGAGCTCAGTCGTTTTGTCGTTTTGCTGCTGGCTGTATCGCAGCATCACATGGCTCAGAAATGTTCAACACTCCATCCCACAAGTTATCAAAACATGACTCCTGTCTGAAGAGAGATCTCTCACCATTGCGTTCTTGGGCTATGTCGTGCAGCACTCGCTTGAGGGCCGGTAATCTATCCATTATGTTAATGTTTCCATTATGCTACAATGATGGGAGTTGTCTTTTCTCTTACTGTGCCACAGAACAACACACACACTTGTATTTGTATTGTTATTATTTTTAAAGTAAAGTAACTTGTTACTAGTTACTTTTATAATTCAGTAACTAATAAAGTAACTTGTTACTTTTTTGAGAGCAGTAACTATAACTATTACTAGTTACTTTTTAAAAGTAACTAGTAATAAATCATCATTTTTTTATTTTTTTCACTTTTCATTTGTAGGGGGGCCACAGGGGGGTCAGAGGCCAGTGTTAGGGGGGTCAGAGGCCCCCTGCCACCCCTAGAACCGCCCCTGCTCTCTCCCCCTCGCGTGCTCAGGATAGAGGCTCAACAGTAACGCCATAGATGTGCAGATTAATAAAGCACGAGCAGGTTTAGGGCGGCGGTTTGTCTTGGCTCAGCTTCTCTGTCTCTGCAGAAACATGTCGGTGAGAAGCGAGCTGTTGCAACCGACAGAAAGGAGGTCAAAGTGTAATGACTGATTATAAATACCATTCTCTGAATGCCTTTCATTTTTGTACACATTTGTACATTTTGTAAAGCACCTTGAATTGCCTTGTGTTGAAAGCTGGTCTATAAATAAACTTGCCGTGGCTTGTACAAATACCTCAACCCGTGTTTTATGAGAAGTGCTTTAGTTCTGCTTTCCGTCTCACGAGGTGAATCCAAAGGAACCGGCCTATCAAGTTCTGCCAGGCGGCTTTCAAGGACACAGTGGAGGTTTCATTGGTAATGTAAACACGTCTGACCGGTTCCAGAGGCCTGTGCTACGAAGCCGGTTCAACCTAACCTGATGTGTTGGAGTTAGCCGGTCGGCCTAATCCAGAACACACGCGCTCTCGCTGAGCGGTCCTACGACGCGGGTTATCAAGTGGATCGCTCAGCCAGCCGTGTCCTCTCTAGCTAGGTGTTCACATGAGAGGGGCGGGATCTGGAGCATTCGACCAATCACAGACATGGAGAAGCTGCTGACAGCGCAGCGTCATACTTCCTGAATGAAAAGTGAACTCTAATACTAGTCAAATATGAAGAAGTTAAACTTTAAACATCCATGACTTGAACACTTGATCAGGATCAGAGCCTCAGAGCTGCAGCTGCAAGGAGAACACAGCTGGAGCAGAGCAAGTGTTTGAATGCGTCCATCAGCAGGTTCATGATGTCACGGCCGTCTAACACACCGTCTGACTTTAATTACATTTGACTCGAGTGTTTCGTCAACTTAATGTGTTGCTTAAAACAATACTTCTGGAAAGGAGGTCAAAGTGTTGTTATTGTGAAGCAAACTGATACGCACACACGCACACGCACGCACCCACACACACACACACACGCACACACACGCACACTCTCTCTCTGCTCGGTGTGTGTTTCTGCAGGTTTGAATGCACATATTTCCCTCCGAACTTCTTTAGGTGCAGCTTGTAAATCAGATGCAGGCGCGCGCGAGCTGAACCTATAAGCCCTCGTTCCTGCTTCTCAACACTCACTTGTTTATACTTTCAAAAGTTGGCCATGAGGTGCAACAGGTCTCCAGTGCGTCAGTTTGTGCGCGTGTGTTTGTTCAAACAGTGCATGATTGAGAAATGATATGTGAAAGTATTTATTATGTGTGTATATGTACATGTATGCGGAACTGCAGGACAGTCCAGAACAAATGTCCTTACGGGGACAATAAAGTATATGGCATCGTTTTAGAAATAACGTGTGAAAGCAGGAAGTTCCCGGATCCAGGGAATGCGTGTTTGGAGCTGGATCTGAACGTTCCCTCTTTGTTGTCATCAGCTTGAGTCGGAAAGAGGGGCTTCATGACTCTTCCCGCTGCGATGCATGTTCACACAGAATACACTGGTACATTCTGACGGGCTTCAGACCTGGACTCGTGCTTTAACCCTGGTGATAGAGGTTGATCTGCAGAGCTCTGCTGCCCCCTGCTGCTCGGTGAGATACTAACAACACCTCGAGGACTGTCTGCCACCAGCACACTCTGGAGCAGGTCTGTAATTGGAGGGTTACAAAGTATGATCCTGTATTTCCCTAAATAGATAATGTTTAAAAACCAGCTGTGGGTGATTCTTCTTAAATCTAAATGTAGTCGAGCAGGTTCTCAAGGACTTGTTTTCGTGCCTACAACAAATAGGAGAAAAGGTAGAAATATTATTAGAAATGTATTTATTTAAGTAAATGATATTATTACATGTATTTTAACGATTTTTTTTACGACAAATAAGATATACAAATAATCAAAAAGTGGTTTACAAAAAATAAACACCATTAAAGATTTATTGAGTTTTATTTCTTTAATTTTTTATTCAAGAGAAGCTGATTTGAGACCGTTGTTGCCCCTCCACCTGGAAGGAGGAGCCTCGTTCAGCTGAGAGAGAGACTACAGACTGAGAGAGAGAGACTACAGACTGAGAGAGAGACTACAGACTGAGAGAGAGAGACTACAGACTGAGAGAGAGACTACAGACTGAGAGAGAGAGACTACAGACTGAGAGAGAGAGACGACAGACTGAGAGAGACTACATACTGAGAGAGAGACTACAGACTGAGAGAGACTACAGACTGAGAGAGAGAGACAACAGACTGAGAGAGACTACATACTGAGAGAGAGACTACAGACTGAGAGAGAGAGACGACAGACTGAGAGAGACTACATACTGAGAGAGAGACTACAGACTGAGAGAGACTACAGACTGAGAGAGAGAGACAACAGACTGAGAGAGACTACATACTGAGAGAGAGACTACAGACTGAGAGAGAGACTACAGACTGAGAGAGAGACTACAGACTGAGAGAGAGAGACTACAGACTGAGAGAGAGACTACAGACGGAGAGAGAGACTAAAGACTGAGAGAGAGAGACTACAGACTGAGAGAGAGACTACAGACTGAGAGAGAGAGACTACAGACTGAGAGAGAGACTACAGACTGAGAGAGAGACTACAGACTGAGAGAGAGACTACAGACTGAGAGAGAGAGACGACAGACTGAGAGAGACTACAGACTGAGAGAGAGAGACTACAGACTGAGAGAGAGAGACGACAGACTGAGAGAGACTACAGACTGAGAGAGAGACTACAGACTGAGAGAGACTACATACTGAGAGAGAGACTACAGACTGAGAGAGACTACATACTGAGAGAGAGACTACAGACTGAGAGAGAGAGACTACAGACTGAGAGAGAGACTATAGACTGAGAGAGATACTACAGACTGAGAGAGAGAGACTACAGACTGAGAGAGAGAGACGACAGACTGAGAGAGAGACTACAGACTGAGAGAGACTACATACTGAGAGAGAGAGACTACAGACTGAGAGAGAGAGACGACAGACTGAGAGAGAGACTACAGACTGAGAGAGACTACATACTGAGAGAGAGACTACAGACTGAGAGAGACTACATACTGAGAGAGAGACTACAGACTGAGAGAGAGAGACTACAGACTGAGAGAGAGACTACAGACTGAGAGAGATACTACAGACTGAGAGAGAGAGACTACAGACTGAGAGAGAGACAGACTACAGACTGAGAGAGAGACTACAGACGGAGAGAGAGAGACTACAGACTGAGAGACAGACTACAGACTGAGAGAGAGAGACTACAGACTGAGAGAGAGAGACTAAAGACTGAGAGAGAGACTACAGACTGAGAGAGAGACTACAGACTGAGAGAGAGAGACTAACGACTGAGAGAGAGACTAAAGACGGAGAGAGAGAGAGACTAAAGACTGAGAGAGAGAGACTACAGACAGAGAGAGACTACAGACTGAGAGAGGGAGACTACAGACTGAGAGAGAGACTACAGACTGCGAGAGAGAGACTACAGACTAAGAGAGAGACTACAGACTGAGAGAGAGAGACTACAGACTGAGAGAGAGACTACAGACGGAGAGAGAGACTAAAGACTGAGAGAGAGAGACTACAGACTGAGAGAGAGACTACAGACTGAGAGAGAGAGACTACAGACTGAGAGAGATAGACTACAGACTGAGAGAGAGACTACAGACTGAGAGAGAGACTACAGACTGAGAGAGAGACTACAGACTGAGAGAGAGAGACGACAGACTGAGAGAGAGAGACTACAGACTGAGAGAGAGAGACTACAGACTGAGAGAGATAGACTACAGACTGAGAGAGAGAGACTACAGACTGAGAGAGAGACTACATACTGAGAGAGAGAGACTACAGACTGAGAGAGACTACAGACTGAGAGAGAGACTACAGACTGAGAGAGAGAGACTACAGACTGAGAGAGAGACTACAGACTGAGAGAGATAGACTACAGACTGAGAGAGAGACTACAGACTGAGAGACAGACTACAGACTGAGAGAGAGAGACTACAGACTGAGAGAGAGAGAGACTAAAGACTGAGAGAGAGACTACAGACTGAGAGAGAGACTACAGACTGAGAGAGAGAGACTAACGACTGAGAGAGAGACTAAAGACGGAGAGAGAGAGAGAGACTAAAGACTGAGAGAGAGAGACTACAGACAGAGAGAGACTACAGACTGAGAGAGGAGACTACAGACTGAGAGAGAGACTACAGACTGCGAGAGAGAGACTACAGACTAAGAGAGAGACTACAGACTGAGAGAGAGAGACTACAGACTGAGAGAGAGACTACAGACGGAGAGAGAGACTAAAGACTGAGAGAGAGAGACTACAGACTGAGAGAGAGACTACAGACTGAGAGAGAGAGACTACAGACTGAGAGAGATAGACTACAGACTGAGAGAGAGACTACAGACTGAGAGAGAGACTACAGACTGAGAGAGAGACTACAGACTGAGAGAGAGAGACGACAGACTGAGAGAGAGAGACTACAGACTGAGAGAGAGAGACTACAGACTGAGAGAGATAGACTACAGACTGAGAGAGAGAGACTACAGACTGAGAGAGAGACTACATACTGAGAGAGAGAGACTACAGACTGAGAGAGACTACAGACTGAGAGAGAGACTACAGACTGAGAGAGAGAGACTACAGACTGAGAGAGAGACTACAGACTGAGAGAGATAGACTACAGACTGAGAGAGAGACTACAGACTGAGAGAGAGAGACTACAGACGGAGAGAGAGAGACTACAGACGGAGAGAGAGACTACAGACTGAGAGAGAGAGACTACAGACTGAGAGAGAGACTACAGACTGAGAGAGATAGACTACAGACTGAGAGAGAGATTACAGACTGAGAGAGACTACAGACTGAGAGAGAGACTACAGACTGAGAGAGAGAGACTACAGACGGAGAGAGAGAGAGACTACAGACGGAGGGGAAGTGAGGAGGGTGTGGTTTGGAATTGGGCCTGAAGATCAGGTCAGAACTGATGCTCCGTGGTGACAGCAGACATGACATCATCGTAGTCATCATCTAATCTCTGCTCAGCGTGGGTGTGCGTCATCGCCATGGAGACAGACTGGTCACTTCCTGTTGTCAGAAATAAAATGTAGAAAACGTATCAAGAGTTCTGGCTGAGATCAAATGCCTTTAGATGAACAAACTGAGCGAGGTTACCTCTGGCCCTCTCTCGATATATAGACACCATGAGGAAAGTGGAGATGCAGTACGGGCAGAAAACCACCAGGTGGCGGAGCAGCCTGAACACAAGGTGGAGGGAGGAGGCAGGAGGTGCAGAGGAGGCTGTGGGCGGGTCCATGGTGGTCGTAGGAGGTGTTTCTGCAGGGAGAATCACACCTGGTCAGGTGAACATCTGAAGCAACGAGTCCTGAAACCCAAAGCACAGCTCCTCACCTGAGACAGACAGCCGGCTCCATGGAGACTCTTCACCCTGGACGCTACACGTGTAGAGGCCTTCATCAGACCTGGAGACATGGTGGAGGGTCATGTGACCATCAGACCCATTCCTGATGGAGACGCCATCTTTGTAGAATTCAGCAGAGGGAGGGTCGGCCATCTTTGTTCTGCAGGTCAGAGTGACGTCATCTCCCTCCGTCACGGGGAGGGCAGGACTCTGCAGGATCACCGATCCACCTGATCCACCTGAAGAGACAGAAACAACATGTTGTATTTGTTATGTGATGGCCCAGAGCCTAGGGCCTCTGAGTGTGTTGCAGGTCCTGCGATGGGGTGGAGCTGAAGAGGCCAATCAGTGGGATCGGGGACACCTGGCCGGAGCCGAGGTGCTATTTAAGCCCAGCTGCCCGAGTCACATGGCCGGCACTACTCTCTCCAAGGCGGCTGCAGAAGGACTCCCTCCGTGATCCTTTCCCATCGTCCATCCTCTCCTGTTTTTGGTGTTGCAAATAAAGTGCCGTGATTTTTGGAAACTTTGAGAATCTCTTTTTGAACTTTCCTGCTGAAAACAGAGGAACGGCATTTTGAAGAACCAGACTCCAGTTCCCTGAACTCACCCAGGAGGGGGAGATAGTTACTGTGTAGCACGCATTATACAGAGGGCGATCACAGTGTGAGTACTACCATACCAGTATATGTGTAGCACGCATGATACAGAGGGCGATCACAGTGTGAGTACTACCATACGAGTGTATGTGTAGCACGCATTATACAGAGGGCGATCACAGTGTGAGTACTACCATACCAGTATATGTGTAGCACGCATTATACGGAGGGCGATCACAGTGTGAATACTACCATACGAGTGTATGTGTAGCACGCATTATACGGAGGGCGATCACAGTGTGAGTACTACCATACGAGTGTATGTGTAGCACGCATTATACGGAGGGCGATCACAGTGTGAATACTACCATACGAGTGTATGTGTAGCACGCATTATACGGAGGGCGATCACAGTGTGAATACTACCATACGAGTGTATGTGTAGCACGCATTATACGGAGGGCGATCACAGTGTGAGTACTACCATACGAGTGTATGTGTAGCACGCATTATACAGAGGGCGATCACAGTGTGAGTACTACCATACGAGTGTATGTGTAGCACGCATTATACGGAGGGCGATCACAGTGTGAGTACTACCATACCAGTATATGTGGGGTGTAACGGTATCCGTATTCGTCCCGTACCGTGACGGTTCGGACGTCACGGTTCGGACGTCACGGTTCGGCACATGCATGCAGCATCCACTACACTATTTATAATCCAGGGGGCGGTATTGCGCCTAAAAGCTGTTTGCCAGCCGCCCTTAAACAACAAATGAAGAACAAGAAGAAACACAACAACAAAACGAACTAAATACAAGAAGAAGAAAAGTTAGTATGGCGAGTTCAGATAACACTCAGGAGCTAGAACCCACCTGCTTCTTTAAATCAGCTGTGGGAACATGTCGGGTTCCCTGTGGACGACAATAACGATGAGGTGCGCGAGTGGTGGATCGGACGAGGACGGTGTGTCTGCGTTGTTCGACAGCGGTGCGGTATGCAAATGGTACACACGCCAAACATGCTACATCACATCAGAAGGCATCACCCAGATTTGGGCAAAAGACAGCAGCAGTTCAGCAGCTGATCCCCGCTGCTTTTAAGAAGCCAACAGACATGAACAGGGGCGGTTCTAGACCAATTTGACTGGGGGGGCCAGTTATTTTCTGAGGGGGGCCCAATAAATGCAGGACGAAAAAAAGACAGTATGAAGTAATTGTGTATAAGAAAACAATGCAATCCAGTTATTAGTATTTGTTTCAGTACACTGATTTATTTCAGATATATCTTATAGTTATTACTGTTAGCTTCAGCTTAAATTATAGTCCCATTTTTGCAATAACATCATATCATATTTATATAAAAATAAAGGCAATGCACAGTTACATCTCTACTTTAGATCTACAATTACACGGATACAATAGTTTAACTCACCTTCAATTATCGTGGTAGTGTCTCGAAACGTAGGTTTCAATCAGCCTTTCTTGATGCAACAGCCTGTGATGATCCGAGATGAAAAGTGTTTGTTTTTCGCGCGCTTCAGCCGGACAGTGGAAGTGAGTGCACCGCTCTAATGGGTCCTGAGTGCACCGCTCTAATGGGTCCTGAGTGCACCGCTCTAATGGGTCCGACTAGAATGACGTATAACGTTAGTTCCGCCTATTCCGTCATTCAATACATCGTGTAATAAATCATACATTTTTCATTTTTTTCACTTTTCATTTTTAGGGGGGCCACAGGGGGGTCAGAGGTCATTGCCCTGCCCCCCCTAGAACCGCCCCTGGACATGAAAGCCGTGAAACCAAAATAAATAACGGAAGCTTTTGGCATATGTTTTTCAACGACTTTGCGCTCTTGAAACACTTTCTTATTATTTATGATGTAAGACATTCTGTTTAGTTTTACAGCTTGAGGAAACCTTTTTGTTTGACATCAGCCAGTATAGATAATACGGCCATCTGAGTGTGTGTGGTTTGTTTGTGGTTTGTTTTTAACTGTTTAATAAAGTTAATTATTCAAAATGTCAGAGTTCCTTATTCTGAGACTGAAACTTGCGCTACTGTTCAAATAACAACAAACCTGGAATCACAGTGTGAGTACTACCACACGAGCAGGGTTGGGAGGGTTACTTTGTAAATGTAATCAGTTACTGATTACTGATTACATGGCTCTGAAAGTAATCCGAATACAGTTACGTGTAGTTACGTAATCAGATTACTTTTAGATTACTTTTGGATTACTTTATTTTTCCATCAGATGGATGTTTTGGTGAACAGGAGACACACAAAGCAAACTGAACGTGTTTTACTGTTTTAATGGCTTATCAAGAGCACACTGAAACATCACATCTGAAACGATGTAACAACATGATACACGTGTTGGGGATGCAGCTTGGGATGTGAGGAGTGAGGACACGGCTTAGAACGGGCGTGTCGCCTTCTGTCCTGCCAGTGTTGGCAGGACATGAATTAAAATGTCGAACTCGGACTTCATTTTAAGGACATTTCGGCCAGGGGTGGAGAGCTATAGTTTAAGCACCGGATCGGCAAAACAGGAGAGTGTGTGCACCAGTCTGCCTTGATCTATGAATTCATGTCCGTGACTCTCACAGTGTCTGCTGCCCACAGCTGCTTTATAGAAGGAACACCTCCTTCACTTCATGACCTCTCTGCAGCGCCAGGAGGCAGCGGGAGGGTTAGCTCCGCCTCTGAGAAGAGGAGCGCGCATCGCCTTTCCCGCACCGCCTTCACTGTGTTTACCTTCAGAAATAATCCTTAGAAAGGCTAAAGAGCGACCGCAGGCTGATGTGTTTTAACCACACACACACACACACGCGATTTAAACGCAGACTTGTGTTCCTCCATGTTTCGTTGTTATTGTTCCACTGAGCGGACCCGCGATTTTTTTTCAAGCGCTTTTTTGGTCCATCTGCGCGGTAATAGGTTTTGTGCGCTGTGATGATTCGGCTGTACCTACTTGAGTATTAAATGTTGAGAGGAAATCTTTCCACCAATAACTCCAATAAGTAATCCAACATGTCTTCACTTCAGGTTTACGAAAGTAACTGTAATCAGATTACTCGTTCTTCAAATGTAACGCGAGCTGAACACAGTTACTGGATTTTTGTATTCTGATTACGTAACGCCGTGACATGTATTCCGTTACAACCCAACCCTGCATATGTGTAGTACATCAAATACATATTATATATCTGAATGTATAGTGGGAGAGATGTGACGTGTACATTTTTTTATTTTGTCCACAAACTAGCAGAATATTCAGGGTGAGCTGATCACGGTTGAAGAAATGTTGGTGACTTTTTCCTTTCTGCTTTTCTCCAGATTCAGGAGGGGTGAGGGTGAACGCTGGAGACGACGTCCTCCTTCAGTGCCACAGCTCCACAGATGCTGCCATCACAACCTGGACCATCGTTCTGTCTTCTTCTTCAGAGATAACAAGTCGATGAAAAGCTTCCAGGATCCACGTTATCATGGTCGTGTTGAGCTGAGAGATCCAGAGATGAAGAACGGAGACGTTTCTGTTGTCCTGAAGAACGTCGACATCGAGGACACGGGAACGTACCAGTGTCGGGTTACAACTCCCAACATGCCTGGTGAACTGGTTTCCTCCGTCCATCTGAGCGTCTCTGAGCGTGAGTCGGTGTTCCTCCTGAAGAGTTCCTCCATTGGTACCTGTTAAGCCCCGAGCCTGTTTTTCAGGTTTCAGGCTCGAAAATGACATTCCCAGAACAAATGACTGTAACTTCACTTCTAAAAGGTTTATATGAATACTTGTTGTTATCAAATCAAGGTCACATCTGTGAGTTGGATGTAGAAGTGTCAGAATCAATATAGATGTTTCTGTGTCAGAGTAAATTCAGATGGAACATAGCAAACAAATGTAAATTCCTGTCTCCGCCTAGAGAAAACCCATTCCTTATAGTGAAGACCAGCCCTTGAATGATGGGTTAGGAGCCTAAAAGCTTTAGGAATCCAAAGTATAACATATAATAAGTACCCTGCATCAAGATCGAGGCAAAACAAGTGACATTTGACCTTTTTAGAGAGGAGTATGAAAATAAAGTCCAGGCGGAATAAGCTTTGGGCACATTTGGTTCCATCAGTGCCATTTGACCTTTTTCAGATACCAGACTGTAACAATCATTGTATTACATTGAATCATCACTCTAGGTATTCATTCCATTAAAAAAATTAAATAATAATAATTTCTGATTTTGTAACATCTGGAGTTCTTATTTTATATATCATTCTTTCTGGTGTTTCTTACATGTGTTCTTTGGTCTGCTAGCATTAGCTGCTAATCAGAGGGGGGGGTCGGCCGTCCGTCAGAGGGGGGGTCGGCCGTCCGTCAGAGGGGGTGTCGGCCGTCCGTCAGAGGGGGTGTCGGCCGTCCGTCAGAGGGCGGGCCGGCCGTCCGTCAGAGGGGGGGTCGGCCGTCCGTCAGAGGGGGGGTCGGCCGTCCGTCAGAGGGGGGTGTCGGCCGTCCGTCAGAGGGGGGGTCCAAAATGTTAAAAAATAAATATTTGAAAAATGGTATTAAGTAATGCAAAGTATACATGATGTGAACATGCACGGTACATCATTACTAGACTTAATGTTATCCTTCACCACCATTTTTCCATCAATCAGCTGACTGACACACACACACACACACACACACCACACACACACACACACAAAACAATGTACTTTAAGTGACGGGAACCTCTTTCTCGCTGGATGATGCAAGGTATCGCCTCCTCACAGCTGCGAGCTCCAGAAACCCTAACCTCTCACTTTCTCAATGCGCCTCCATTACTGGCTCTCAAGCAGTTATATTTGTGCCTTGCTCACATTTGACTCATTGACACAATGAGTAGGCGACCGATTAGGGCAGGGGTTACCAACCTTTTTTCCCAAGAGCCCCCCCCAAATAACTCCTGTTGGAAGTTGCGGCAACCAGGGGCGCCGCCAGGGATTTTGGGCCCCATGAAAATATATCACAGTGGGCCCCCCCCCACCAGGCCACGCAAACCAAGCACGATGCTGTAACCACACCTCCAGAACCCAACCCACTCATGTATGCTTTAAATAACTCTACCTGTACAGGCTTGCATCTATCTTGTAGTCCAACACTAACTGCACAATATTTACTGAGCGGTGAACATATAACACTGTGCAGACGTGCAACATTCTGCTGCAGTGTAATTCACTATTTGATATAACACTAACATTCCTGACAATAGATCTCAATAATCATCTTTTATGGAGTACATGCCTTTTTAATAACATTTATAAATGGAACATTCATGAATCAAAATAAGAATAACTTAAATATACATGACCTCTTAAATTAAAATAAAGTGAACATTAACACCAATATTATCATTTATAACATATAAATAAGCAACAGATTTTCTAATTAAATCTACAAACTGTAGCGTTCACAGGAAGGAGTCGAGAGGCAAGCTTCCAGTTACTAGGCTTTAATAACTGACTTCTACACAGATGATTACGGATAGGTATAGCTTGAGGCTCAACCTCACACACACTGACACTGACTTCTAACACAGCACCTATATAACACCTTGTACACGCCACACTTCCCGCCCTCCCCCGTCTGCTCACCCAACCACAGGCCCGCACCTCAGTCAGCATCCCGTGCAGCTCCATGATTGGCAGAGAGACGGGGGATTCCTGAGTGACACCCTCAACAGCCTATACCAGGGTCGCTACAATACCAACTACAAAATAAGCGGGTATTAAAGTGTAAATGGACAACAAAACGTTGGGTTAGGAAGTTTAGTGAGTACATTATCAATAATGTTATATTAATGTTAATTATTGATGATTGATGAAAGGTTACTTAGTAGGGGTGTAACGGTTCACAGAAGTCACGGTTCGGTACAACAAGGAAAAGAAAAAAAAAGTCGCAAATGCGTAATTCCAGGTTTGTTGTTATTTACTTTTGAACAGTAAGTTCAAAACAGTAGAGCAAGTTTAGAATAATAAATTAATAAGAAAGTGTTTCCAGAGCGCAAAGTCGTTGAAAAACATTAAGCCAAAAGCTTCCGTTATTCATGTTGGTCTCTCGGCTCTCATGTCTCTTGGCTTCTTAAAAACTCTTTTTCGTCCTGCATTTATTGGGCCCCCCTCAGAAAATAACTGGCCCCCCAGTGGCGCCCCCAGTCAAATTGGTCTAGAACCGCCCCTGTTCATGTCTGTTGGCTTCTTAAAAGCAGCGGGGATCAGCTGCTGAACTGCTGCTGTCTTTTGCCCAAATCTGGGTGATGCCTTCTGATGTGATGTAGCATGTTTGGCGTGTTCCCATTTGCATACCGCACCGCTATCGAACAACGCAGACACACCGTCCTCGTCCGATCCACCACTCGCACACCTCATCGTTGTTGTCGTCCACAGGGAACCCGACATGTTCCCACAGCTGATTTAAAAGAAGCCGGTGGGTTCTAGCTCCTGCGTGTTATCTGAACTCGCCATACTGACTTTTCTTCTTCTTGTATTTAGTTCGTTTTGTTGTTGTGTTTCTTCTTGTTCTTCATTTGTTGTTTAAGGGCGGCTGGCAAACAGCTTTTAGGCGCAATACCGCCCCCTGGAGTATAAATAGTGTAGTGGTTGCTGCCCTGAAGGACAGACTTTTTTCCCACTCGTAAAAAAAGGCGTATTCACCGTGTGACTGCATGTGCCGAACCGCGACGTCCGAACCGCGACGTCCGAACCGTGACGTCCGAACCGTCACGGTACGAATACGGATACCGTTACACCCCTATTACTTGGACATTTTTTCTTAATGTTCTACAATTGTTGTAACTTTTCCTAACTTTTCACCCCCTTACGGCGCCCCTGCCCCCAACACACACACAAGGGGGGGGGGCGCTAGTTGTAGTCTCAAAATGCTTCAACTTCTGTTACAAACTGGATGAATGTGAAGTGTGTTGTTGAAGGAGATGAAAGCGTAGTCAAGGAGCGCTGTGGAGAGACTTTGATGGCTGTTGGACTCAGGATGAATTCATCTGGATTCCCGCTGCATGAAGAAATGAAAGGACGGCGCGGAAACAATTCACAAAGGGATTAAACTGTTGCTCAAGGTAAACCGGATGTTGCCGATGTGTTTCTGAGGATTCAAAAGTCGTAAAGACCGATCTGATCGGAGCAACTCACAAATAATCCAACTGAAGCCGGCGTGGACAACGACTGTTTTAAAATGCGTTTATCCAGACAAGCCCGGTTTGGACGCTTTACGGCAGAAGAGACATTTCTATTACAGACAGAATTATAAATGTCTGTCTTTTTATGCCTTTAATACTAACTTGAATAAAATAAAAAAAAAGTCTAAATATGATATTCGGCCTCAAATCATCTGAGGCCTGGCGCCCCCCCCGCGATCTTTGGCGCCCCCCCTGCGTCCGGACCCATGACATGAAACACTGGCTTGCTTGTATCAAATCAATACATCCCATACCTCACTGGAACGGGAATTATCTCAGCTACAGCACTAACTAAAGCATTTCCATCTCCAGTAAACACAGCCTACATGGCAAGCCTTTATTATAATATACGGTAATGTACAGTAAGCACTATCTTTGAACTTACTGCATAATCATAACATGAAATTCACCCCTGGTGTCACTCTGTCTGTCACCCCGTGGTTCCACTTGCGTTGACTGTTCAGATGAGATGTCACTCAACCATCACAATGGGATAAGGGGTTCCAGAGATATCACTGTGCAAAACACACCGGTCGATTTGGACCGGAAATAGTATGGGAAGGGGGGGGTGACCCAACGCAAGAGAAGGGTGGGAATACATCTCATTATAACACTAACATATGGTACAAGTCAATGTATATGTTGTACTGTGACAATATCACGTTATTACGCAAAAAGATATCATTATGACGTTATAACATGAACTATGGCATAAAGTCACTATATCTTTTAATATTGTGACCAATTCATGTTAATTCGCTGAAATATGTTGTTATAAAGTTAAAATATCTAAAATAACACGTTTTAACGTCAACATATTATGTTATGACGTTAAAATATGTTGTTATAACATGAACATATCGTGATGAGAGTAGAATATGTTGTAGCCTGTATTAAGCGGGTGAAAGTCCCTTCAGATCAGAATATTTCTTCTTCAAGGCTGACCTTATGTTGTTATAACATAATGATATATGGTAATAACGTGATCGTTATACTAATGAGAGTGCGTCATCTCTCCGAACACACGGTCTCTGACCCAACAACACGAAAAAATTCCATTTCCCATCAGCCACCGCGGCAGTTCTATAGATCCAGCTGTGTTTGTGAAATGTCTCCGTTTCTACCGGGAGATTTTGCGTGAAAAGGACCGGAGAACCGGAGCCTGTGACGGTGAGAAGGAGGAGAGAGACCCGGGGGAGAGGGAGGGAGACCCGGGAGAGAAGAGAGAGCGAACCGGGCGGAGAAGCGGTGCTAATCAGGTACAGAGAAGCTAACATGCTAACACCGAGCTAACAGGAGCTAACCGGCTAACAGCCAGACATCTCTAATGTCAGCATCAGAACCGAGTTTGTGTCCAGTTGTTAACACAGCGGGTCTCCTGCGGGTCTGCAGGTGCAGATATGAGGACACAGGTCGGAAGAGAAGGTCACACATATAAAGATTAGTGTTATATTTTATGCTAAATAGTTAAAATAAGACTAGGTTCTGATGTGAGTTGAGTGTTCTCACTGCTTCATCCACATGATACTTCCTGAAGCTCCTCCCCCTCCCGGCTCTGAGCCGAGCGCACAGCAGCTGGACCATGAGATACAAACATGCTAACTGCTAGCTTAGCCTTCTGCTAGCTTGTTCTGGTGCAGAGAGAGCAGGACATGCGGTCAGACCCCCCGTTTGCATCGGTTTACACCTGTGTTCAGATCTGCGTGGTCACACCTCAGTCACCGTGGTGTTCACCTGCTGCAGGTAGCTCGCGCTCTCTCCCTGGGTCAGCGCGATGCTCCCGAGCCGAAAGTAGAAATGCTTCACATAGAAGGTGTCCTTTCCAACGGAGAGCCATCTAAACACGGGATATGTAACCCATGCCAGAGAGAGGGGGTGCTCCCTGACCTCCCCCGCTGTCACGTGATCTGATGTTAAGCTTTATCTGAAATAAAGTCATCTCACGACAGAATACGTCAAAGAGAACCACCCTCCAGTATTTCATGTTTCAAAAGCTAACCTCGACCGTCTGAGACACATTTAAAGTCTCGTGTTTACTTCCTTCTCCCCTTTGAGTAACAGTCACCTCCAGATGGACCAATCAGAAACCAGTATTCTCCTCACCTGTGTAATAAGCGCTGTGTTCTTCTCTGCGTATCATTTTCAGAGCCCGATGTATTCCTTTGTTCGCCTCGTGCACGTGGAAGGTCTGTTTCCAGGGCGATGTCCGTTGAGTCCGACACCTGGTGACGTACGAATTAAGACTGTACATCGCGTCAATCGCTACTCTCCTTGTAACATGTCAAACCACATGACAGCCTTCAGCAGGTGGGACAGCTGCCAGAAGCTACCGGTTGCCTCGGGCGACGCGGATCAGTGCGACACCCTGCGGACTCGGAGCCGAACCCGCAGCAGGTCCGGAGATCCAGACGCGGGAACCGGGACGGCTTTTGTACGTGGGGAGTGCAGAGACAAGTGGGGAGGGAGTTCAACATGAAGCCCCGCCTCCAGGACCCCTGCCCCCCGCGGCTGTGGTGCTCGGCGGACTCGGAGCCGCACGGCAGCCGACCCGGAGACCCGGCGGATTCTCCGAGTCGCAAAATGACCCTTTTTTTTGTGATCAACATTTTTATTAAATTATCCGATTCCGATCGCTCGATTTTGACAATCTGCCGACACCGATAATTCCCGATCCGATCTTTACGCATCAAGAGAGAAAGGTAACGGATAGCGGCTGGCCATCCCACGCCATGAGGTCAGCTGTTATCCGTTGGCCTCGTCTCCGTTCTGTAGCTTTGAGGGGAGGAAGCAGCACACACACGATGTTGAGTCGTGTTGACCCGGCCTGAGGCCTCAGGGTGACTCTGAGGTCATTTTAGTTTTGTAACATTAAATAAAATAATACAAATAGTTTATAAAAACAAATAAATCCGATCGGGCCGTCTCTAAACGTTTGATACGCTCGTGAAATGCAACAGCTTCTCGGTTTCACCGGCTGCTAGCTCCTGGCGAAGCTGACCCAAAGGACTCGAAGGACTCAAAGGACTCAAAGGACCCAAAGGACTCGAAGGACTCAAAGGACTCAAAGGACTCGTATGATCCGGATCCTCTGCCGGACTCCGAAGACTCCGAGTCCGGCAGAGGATCCGGATTTGCCCTCTCTAGTTTCCAGGAGATATCAGTTTCATGCCCACACTGTCGAGGCCCCTGGGCTCTCAGTGCTCAGGGGCCCCTGGAGGCACTGAGAGCTCAGGGGCCCCTGGAGGCACTGAGAGCTCAGGGGCCCCTGGAGGCACTGATCACTGAGCTCTCAGTGCCTCCAGGGGCCCCTGGAGGCACTGAGAGCTCAGGGGCCCCTGGAGGCACTGATCACTGAGTTCTCAGGGGCCCCTGGGCTCTCAGTGATCAGTGCCTCCAGGGGCCCCTGAGAGCTCAGGGGCCCCTGGAGGCACTGATCACTGAGAGCCCAGGGGCCCGACACGTAACAACACGCCTACCCAACTTGAGCAATGTTTAACGTGCAGTCGGCGTGTCCATCGCACGCCTATCTGTCGGAAGCAGGGGGCCACGCAGCTCAACCAGTCAGTCGAGCCTTCCTCAGTCAGACCTCAGAGCAGCACCCGACTGTGTGTGTCTGTGTGTGTGTGTCTGTGTGTTCACCTCTGTGTGTGTGTGTGTGTGTGTGTGTGTGTGTGTCTCAGTCTTCTTAACTGTGTGTGTGTGTCTGTGTGTGTGTGTGTGTGTGTGTCTCAGTCTTCTTAACTGTGTGTGTGTGTCTGTGTGTGTGTGTCTGTGTGTGTGTGTCTGTGTGTGTGTGTGTCTCAGTCTTCTTAACTGTGTGTGTGTGTGTGTCTGTGTGTGTGTGTGTGTGTGTGTCTCAGTCTTCTTAACTGTGTGTGTGTGTCTGTGTGTGTGTGTGTGTATGTGTGTGTCTCAGTCTTCTTAACTGTGTGTGTGTGTGTGTGTCTGTGTGTGTGTGTGTGTTCTGTGTTCACCTGTGTGTGTGTGTGTGTGTGTCTGTGTGTGTGTGTTCTGTGTTCACCTGTGTGTGTGTGTGTGTGTTCTGTGTTCACCTCTGTGTGTGTGTGTGTGTGTGTGTGTGTGTCTGTCTGTGTGTGTGTGTGTGTCTGTGTGTGTGTGTGTGTTCTGTGTTCACCTGTGTGTGTGTGATCAGTGTGTCTGCCAAGTGAAGAGCCCTCCAACGTGCCGGTGTCTCTCATGTTCAGGACGAGCCCCAGCAGCGTCTCCAGCTCTGCCCTCGCTGTGGGAGCATGCTGCAGGGTGTGAGCTGTGAACGCCTGCGTCTCCTCGAGGGCACACATACAGGTCCATCTTCTCGTATCTTAACACCGCGTGCGTCCAGCAGATGGCGCTGTGCCCGTCACCGAATACCAGGCTCATAAGAGAAAGTGATATCTGATCTCCGGCCTGTGTCCAGGAGATCGGTCGCTGTGAACGCACCCATCAAACCGTAACACGGGTCCATCTCGTCTTAATGCCCGTGCGTCCCGGGCCAGGAGCTCAACACCCTCTGATCCGGTCTGATCTGGATTGTGGGGAGTTCAACCCAACACAGGGTTAGGATCTCTTTGATACCCAGTCCAAGCTTTAATCTGGATCAGATCACACAGGGCAGAGCACTGGATGACCCTGACCCCACCAGAGGGCGGCTCTAGTGGATCACAGAGCAACATGGACATTTATTTAGAAACATGTTTCGATTTAAATTAGATGGCACCGTTTGTGAACTGAAATAACACACCGTGTTTCGCCTTCGTGGGAAACACGTTGTATTTTTCAACATTTAGTTTTCAACCAAATGTTTATGCTCATAGAAGCTCAGACCGGCTGGCAGGCGAGGGGGTAGAGGCGGGTCTTCAGGCGGGACTCAAATTAATATATCACGAGACATTATAGAAGTGTCTGCAATGTGGGCTCTTGTCTTCCTTGTAGTATTCTTCATGTCCACTAGGTGGCGCGCGTAGGATTAAAGCACTGATATTCAGGATCGAGTCATCTTGAAAAGTCGTAATCTGGATCCGGCTGATCCTGAACTGCTTTGAACTCCAGGGACACACTCTCCGACTGGATCCTGGATCCCGACACATTTCAGATCGGATTGAGATGAAAGGCTTTGAACTCCCGGGCCCCGGAGATATTCCTTTCAAACTGTGTAATCTTACTCCCGTGTGTCTCCAGCAGATGGCGCCCACCAGGATGAAGCTGCGCGTTCGTATTCGAGACAACAACACGGCGGCTTCAACGACAGGAAGTGCTGAACCCGCGGAGGAAGAGGAGCGGAGCCGAGGCGTCCGCAGCAGCAGCAGGAGGAAGAAGAAAAGCACTCCCACTGCCTCTTCGTCCTCACCTCCTCCTCTTCCTCCTCCTCCTCCTCCTCCTCTTCCTCTCGCCTCCTCCTCCTCCTCTTCCTCGTCTCTTCCGGTGCCAGAGGAGGCGTCTCCGGACTCAAAGTGTCCCATCTGCCTGGACCGGTTTAACAACCTGGCGTATCTGGACCGCTGCCTGCACCGGTTCTGCTTCCCCTGCATCCAGGAGTGGTCTCACAGCAAAGCCGAGTGTCCGCTCTGCAAGCAGCCCTTCGCCTCCATCCTGCACTCCGTCCTCGCCGAAGACGACTTCAAGGAATACACTCTGCGTCCCCCCACGCCCGCCAGCAGCAGCGTGGCCGCCACCGTCGCCATGGTGGCCGCCATGGCGTCCGCGGCGAGGAACGACCACCAGATGAGGCTGATGCTGAGGAGGCAGAGGAGGGAGGAAGAGGAGGGGGGAGTGGGGGGGGAGGCGGTGAGGAGGAGGAGGAGGAGGGGGGATAGAGAGAGGGGAGGGAGAGGAGGAAGAGGAGGGGTTTGGGAGTGGTACATCAACTCGAGACCAGTCAGGATGGAGGAGAACGAGGAGGAAGAGGAGAGCGAGGAGCAACGACGGGTAAATATCACGATCACTGCATCAATGACCTCTGATCTCTGACCTCTGATCAATGACCTCTGATCAATGACCTCTGATCAATGACCTCTGATCAATGACCTCTGATCAATGACCTCTGATCAATGACCTCTGATCAATGACCTCTGATCAATGACCTCTGATGTGGACCAATCAGGATCAAGTAACCTCCTAGATAAACTAACATCTCTCTCTCTCTCTCTCCCCCTCTCTCTCTCTCTCTCTCTCTCTCCCTCCCTCTCTCTCTCCCCCTCTCGCTCTCTCTCCCTCTCTCTCCCTCTCTCTCTCTCTCTCTCTCTCTCTTGTTGCAGGACGTTGACGAGGCGTTGGATCGAGGCGTTATCTTCGAGGGTCTGTCGGGCCTCGTCCCCCCCGGCGACCCCCCCGTTGCCCCCGGCGACCGTGCGTCTCGCCGCCTGACGTCCCGCCTGGTGTCGCGCCGCCGCCTGCAGCGCGATGGGGGCGCGGTGCGGCGCCTCAGGGATCGAGAGACCGTGGCGTTTCGGCGCTCGCTCTATCGTCTCGGCGTGCGAGTGCACGGGGTCGCCGGCGTCTCCGCTGAGATGCTGCCGCATGACATCACAGCCGACAGCTTTCGCCTAAGCCCCGCCCCCTTGGAAAGGCTCCGCCCCTGGCTGCGCCGCGAGCTAACGGTGCTTTACGGTGTTCACACGTCCTTAGTGGATATCGTGCAGAGAATCGTTACAGCGAGGCTTCAACGACACGGCCTGGAGGACCAGAACACCATAGAAGAAGAGTTACGCCCATTCCTCTTGGCGCGAACAAACCACTTCCTGCACGAAATGGTTAGCTTCGCAAGCTCGCCGTTAGCGTTGGAAAGCTACGATTTAGAGGCGGTTTACGAGCCGCCGGACGATGCTATCGTGCAGCTAAACGACGACAGCAGCGACGGGTCCGTTATCGCTATTTCAGAAGAAGAGGAAGAGGAGGAAATGGACGAGGAAGAGGCGGGAAACGATGAAATCCCGACAGGAAGTTGCCTCAGTTTGGCGGCGTGGGACGACGAGACGCCAGGCCCCTCCTACTCTCTGAGCCCGGCCAATCAGGAGGCGGCAGGGAAGGATGAAGAGGGAGAAGAGGAAGAGGAGTGTTTGATCGTCGGGTACAAGAAACCGATCGCAGAACGAACGCCGGAGCTGGTGCAGCTGACGTCAGATAGTGAGGAAGAGGAGGAGAAGACGAAGGAGGAAGAGGAGGATAGGAAGGAGGAGGAAGAGAAGAAGAAGGAAGATGAAGAGGAGGAACTTCCTGCCGTCGCTCCTCCTCTTCCTCAATCTCCCACAATCCCTCCTCCCGTTACTGGCTGTAACAAAGATGGCGGCTCGTGGTCGTCCCCAGAGAGAGACAGGAAAGAGACGAAGAAGACGAAGAGGAGGAAGAGGCGGACGAGCGGCACTCTATTCAACCCGAATCGTTCTATTTTTCCCGCCATGATGCGCCGCCGCTCCTCCAGCGCCGAGTCCAGCCCGCCGGATTCTCACTGGGACGGCTCTTCGTCATCTTCCTCATCCTCCTCTTCCTCTTCCTCCCCCATGGAGAACCACGGGGAGAAACCGGGAGGGAAGAGGAAATACAAAAGCCGCCATCTGGACCGCGATGAGAAGGATCCGACATGGCGGCCGCGGGAGGACAAGGAGCGCCGGAGGAGGAGCCGGGAGGACGAGGAGAGGAAGGAGAGGTGAGGGGGCAGGGCGTAGGGAAATAAAAATAATGATTAATTGGATTTTCAAAATAAAACATTTTGGTGATTTTCAAAATAAAATACAGTGATTTGGAAAATAATTGTTTTATTTTGAAAAAATATTGTTTTGTTTTGTGACGTAGAATAATTGTTTAAGTTAGAACAAGATTTTTTTTAACTTAGAAAAATATTTGTTCCGTGTGAAAAATGGGTTTTATTTTGAAATTTATTTTCTTTTATTTTGAAAAATATTTATTTTTATTTTGAAAAATCTGTTTGTCGTCCTTCAGCAGGAGACGAGAGGATCGCAGTCCCAGCGTTGAGATCATCTACGAGGGGACCATCCTCCCCAACGCAGCCCACCCCCCCGCTAGGAAACGCCGCAGGAAACGCCAACGCAAGACCCAGCACAGCAGGTACTCCTTAACATATAGCTACAGATATAATGTACAGATTAATACTGAACACATCAGAACTATGAAAGAACACGTGTGAATTATCTCGTTAACAAAAAGTGTAAAAAATCCAGAATATGATTTGTATTTGATATTCTTCAGAGTAGCCCCTTTTGCCTCGACGGCAGCGTTACTCACTCTGGGCTTCTCTTAAGCCCCGCCCACACGAGGACGATGCCGGTCGTATCTGCTGCAGTTCACTTGTTCACGTGTCTACGCCTATACGATCATGTCCTGATAACGTTGAAGCATTAGCCCCGCCTCTCTGCTCAGAGATCAGCTGCTGGGCTCTCAGAAGAGGGGGAGGAAAAGAGGGGCTCCGTTTTGTATTCTTATATTATATAGAGTCGTTATCAATTTAGTTTAAATCTCAATAAATAACAAAGAAGACCTTCTGACCGGCACTTTTCAAATTTTGTCCTGAAGATTTAAACTTTAACGGACATGTTGACCGTCGGAAACAAATCGAGCTGAAACTCTGCCGCACGGTCCCCTCGTCCCTTGGAAGAGGCGGAGAGGAGGGTGCTTGTCATCTGCTGGTGGACGGAGAGAGTTACAGCAGGAGCCACAGCGGAGAATAAACAGAAGGGCAACCTGCTTTTGTGGCAGACTACAGCGCCACTTACAGGCCCGGCATATGAACTACAGCGTCTCCAGCGCTTTCGAGCGGTCTCGTGGGAACGGACACGTTTCTGGTGCGTGAGGACGGAAGACTTTTCTGATAACGATTGCGGTCCGTTTGCGTTATCGTCCTCGTGAGGTCGTCACCTGGAATGGTTTTCTATGAACACGTGTGCCTTGAGTCAATGTGTGGAGTTACTTGCCTTCTGAATGTGCTCAGAGCATCAGTGGGGTAGTGCAGAGGAAGGGTTTGAATCCATAAACATTACAATAAATACGAGTTGTCATAATCTGTCAAAATAAAATGCAATAAACTGTTTTTTGTTTCTTCAGTTCTCCGGTCATCATCACGCTGGATAGCGACAGCAGCCACGAGGCTAACAACAACAACAGCAGCTGCAGCAGCAGTCCAATCAGCAGCCAGCAGACCGTTGACTTCTCAGACCTTCCTCCCCTCCCATTGGTCCATCCCTCCGGAGTGGGCGGGGCTTTGAGCGGTGAAATCGGCGATCTTCCCGTCGACATCCTGGATCCAATCGCCATCAACAGTGACATCGATGTGGAAAACTTTGAAGTGGGCGGGTCCTCATTGGACGAGGAGCCAATCAGAACGTCCGATTTATCCGATGACGCGGAGGTCACAAATTCATCACTTAAAAGAAAGTCGATTTCTGACAGCCGTTTGTTAGCGAGGATCCTCAACGACCTGCAGGGAATCAATACGGCTAAATTGAACCCGTTGAACTTCGAGCCACGTGATTCCAGAAGAAATCGCTTTTTAAGGGACGACAATATTGATCATCGGGACTTCGACCCGCCGACGTATCGTAACGTCACCCACCCGTTGACTTATTTTGAGCGGTTAAAAGAAAAGGAAGTCCCGCCTCTCTTAAAACAGGCGAGTCCCGTTCGGACGTACAACAGAAACACGCCGCCACCGTTAAAACACAAAGACGCCGGGAGTCCACACCTGTCGCCGATTTCTCCCATTGACCTCCATTCAAATCCCACCATTGACGTGTCTCAAGGTAATCGCGCCATCCCGCCCATATCAACGCTGAAAAAACAGTTCACGAGCACTCTGGCTCTGAGAGGAGAGCTGGCCTCCACTAGTTCAGCCATTGACTCCCATTCTTCTAAAGTCAGCGTCCATTCCACGAGTCAAAATCCTCCCATTGACTCCCATTCTTCTAAAGTCAGCGTCCATTCCACGAGTCAAAATCCTCCCATTGATTCCCATTCTTCTTCTTCTGAAACTGGCTCCACGAGTGCTGCTTGCTTATCACATCTGGATTTCAACTTGATCCCCCCCGCAAAGGAAACCTCATCTTCAACCGTTGACTTGCATCCTGTGAATTCTTTATCTCCCTTTGAATGCCACACGGCCAAGACAGGATGGTCCAATGATAAGCTAGCTAACGCCGACTCTCGGAAGAAGACTCTGAGACCAGATTACTGTCATGTTTCACCCGTTGGCCTCCATCCTTCCGGGCGGGGTGGAGAGGATTTCTCAGGAATTTTCTGTAACGACAAATCACCGTTTGTTTCATCCATCGATGCATTCCCACCAATTGACTCCCACTCTTCCAGTAAGAGAGATAACTTTAGTGGTAGATATGCGCCATCAACAGCTCCAAGCAACAGGTTGTCACCCATTGACATGCATCCTAAAAGTCCAAAACATACCGCTGACCTCCACTCTTCAAGTAAGAGATATCACTTTTTGGAAAGTCTTTCAACCTCTAGAGCTAGCTCGGAGGTAATGACGGCTCCCAGAAGCAGCTATTCACCCATTGACTTGCATCCTAAAAGTCCAAAACATACCGCTGACCTCCACTCTTTAAGTAGGAGAGATAACTTTTTGGAAAGTCTTTCAACCTCTAGAGCTAGCTCGGAGGTAATGACGGCTCCTAGAAGCAGCTATTCACCCATTGACTTGCATCCTATAAGTCCCAAATCTACCGTTGACCTACAAACATCCAGTAAGAAAGATAACTTTCCAGAAAGTCTTTCAACTTCTCGAGATAACTCAATGCCAACCACAGTTCCCAGGTTATCACCCATTGACGGGCATCTTAAAATTCCCAAATATACCGCTGACTTCCACTCTTCCAGTAAGAGAGAGAAATTGTCAGAAAGGCTATCAAGATCAGTGTTAACACCGGCTACAAGTGACAGGTGGTCACCCATTGACTTGCATCCTAAAAGTCCAGAATCTACCGGTGACTTCCACTCTTTCAGCACAACTTCTAAAGGACTGACGAACAACAAAGCATCGTTGTTAGTCAATCATGGGGATGCATTGCCTCATGGGCGCCTGACACCCGTTGACTTGCATCATACGAGTCCCTTTCCCCCCATTAACACACATCCTTCCAGCTCACACTTTAACCACACAGCCTTAACCGCCGCTACCTTCCAAACATCACGTAATAGAAGCAGTTCTCAGTCCGAGGCTACCATTGACTCCCACTCAAAGCCTCCAAACCACCACAATAGGTTCCCCACTGACGCTCTTTCGCAGAATAGTCTCCCCATTGACTCCCATCTAAAAAACTCTCGGGCGGACAATCACGTGGAGAACCCGTGGAACTCCAACTCACCCATTGACGCCCATTCAGACTCTGCCACGTAGAACACACACCTGAAATGTGTTGAAATAATGAACAGCTGATTTTTGTTTACTTTGTTAATGTGTTGATTTAAAACGTGACGTTCAGGCGATTATCTTCATTTCCTACGTTCGTGTGAAAAGGGGGCGAAATGAATGCAAAGGGTAATTATGTTGATTGGACAATCCTCTTGCTTCAGGGCCGCCGCATGTTTGAGGACGTGACCGAAAGTACAAATTAAAAGATTTCCTAAAAACTTGAAAGATTCACATTTTGTTCAGAAGTCTGAGCGAAATGACAGAAGTCGATATTTTTACTTTTGGTTTCATCTCAACAGAAAACTCTCGTTTGGCTCCAATCGTTCTCCGTAGATTATCGAGGGTGGACATGTGTCTGGGGGTTTCAAATAAATGAACACTGAATTGCTGTCGTTGGTTGGACTCTTATTCATGCCTGAGGGAAACAGCCATACAATAAACTAGGGATGCACGATATTGGTTTTTTGAAACCGATACCGATAACTTCCTGCTTCTCAAGACCGATACCGATAACCGATAATACAAATTAAAATTACGCCACTAATTATTTTAACGCGATTAACGCATGTGTATTTTTGTCCTCGGCCGCCCCGTAGCTTCAGAGCATCGAGTTTAAAATACCATCTACAAGCTGATGCTGACAGCCCCGCTCCTGCCGCCCGCTTGTGGCAGACCACACTTCCACGCTCACCGGCAGGCACCGACTGGCCATCTGGAGGACCGGGAGGGTGTGTGTGGTCCGAGCGAGCAAGAGAGAGACCTTACGTGCATTGTTGTTGTTAGCATCTGGTGCTAGCTAGCTGCGCTAACGGATATAAGGAGCTGTTTAAATGAAAACAGAGGAGCGCTCTATCCACACAACTGCGCCGAGCACTTGACTTGATGCAGGAAGCAGACAGCGGGACGTGGAGGAGAAGTCAGCACACTCAGCAACATGACTGCAGCGTCCAGGCAGCTCCGGTTCGAGCATATGCCTTGAGTTGCACATAGCTCCAACGCGCGCGCAGACACACACACACACACACACACACACACACACAGTATTGTATTATTGTCTTCGTACGCTTTTAACACACCATCGTAGCGATGGCGATGTTTCAGGTGACTGATCAGGTTCGAAGTATTAGGGAGCGCTGGATTTGTGAAGAACTCCCCTCTTCCTAAACCACTAACACCACAGTACTGGCAACACGGGAGGAGCCGAGTGAAAAACAAGCGCCCCTCATCCCAACCCACCCTCATCCCAACCCCCCACACCGCAGGATCTTTTTCTTTTTTACCCAAAAAATATATTGTATATTATCGGGGCTATTAATACTGTTATCGGTTTATCGGGATGACGTCATAACTCCTAATATCCTAATTATCGTGCATCCCTAAAATAAATCAAGGGTCGAGTAAAAGTTAAAACAAGTTGTTTACATCACGTTTTAATTTCCTTGTGGTCGGTTCAGGTCGGTTCAGGTCGGTTCAGGTCGGTTCAGGTCGGTTCAGGTCGGTTCAGGTCGGTTCAGGTCGGTTCAGGTCGGTTCAGGAAGTGATTCCTAATTAATATAAACTTCTATTTCCCTTTTCTGTATTTTTCTCAAACTTATTTTTCTCTAAAATATTCCACTTTCTTGACGATTTAAAAAAATATGACATTCCTGACGGGTTTACTTTTCTCTTCCAGATACTCATCTTTGACGGCCCGTCTTCTTGATGTGTGACTTTTAGCCTTGCCACATTTGTCATGTAAATATTTTACTGCATTTTTTAAAATCGGAATATTAAAACTTATTTTTCATTCAATTTTTGTTTTATCTCAAATATTAAACCATTTGTGTTCCTTGTATCAGACAGTATATTTAGAACCGTATATTTCTTCCCATTGACATCTTCTTTTTCTCTTAGTATCAGAAATGTTACGATTACTTTTTAAAACAATATTTGGACTTCTTCTTCCCAATATTTTTGTATCAAAACTCTGAGGTGCAGTTCGTGTTTTCCACCAGCAGAGGGCGCCCTCCTCCTCTCTTCCTCCTCGTGTCCTTCACGTTCTCCTCAGGAGACTGAGAGGATAACGAGCCTCCAGGGAGACACACACACTCACACTAATTAAGACTATCAGCGGTCCATTAAATGGCCACGCACGCACGCACACATCCAGACACACTTTATTATATTGTGTATTTCCCCTTATTGAATTTGTGTAATGGCAACAGAATACATATCTCACACTAATATTAAAAACATGTCTCTCAATATATTACCGCCTTTTTCTAAAGTATTCAATTTAAATCAAGGTTATTTTTCTGAACTTGAGACAATTATTTTAATATTTTCTGTGAAATATTTGAACTTATTTTCTGACATTTATAACTTAACCTGAAATATCACTACTTTTTATCTTTTACTTTCCCTTAAAAATATGATTTATTTTTATTATCACGTTTGTTCGAGTTTTCCCTGAAAAAATAATACGCCTTTTTCATCCAAAATATTCCCCTTTTCTTGACAATTTAAAGAAACATTGAGACTCAACACGGGGCCAAGAGTCACCGACAAGGATCTGGAACCTGTGTCGTCCAATCACACGAGTCCTTCATCATCACGTGGTCGAGCATCTCATTCTAAAGCAGGGGTGTCAAACTCAATTTCATCGCGGGCCACATTCACATAAAGGTTGCACTCCAAGGGCCGGTTGTAACTATATACATATATTATATATATATATATATATATATATATATAAAATAATGTATTATATTACATTATTGCCTCTGAATTGGATTATTATCGGATAGGATAATAACTTAGTAATTAACTACATCCGCAAGTCTCTTCAGTAGCATGTCACAAAACAAGATGCATTGTGGGACATGTAGTTCATGGGCAACCTGCTTCTGTAAAGTGGCATGTAACCGTATAATAAACGTATTATATTCTTTGCAAGCTCTTGTGGGGCCGCATGAAATGAAGTCGCGGGCCGGATTTGGCCCCCGCGCCTCGAGTTTGACACCCCTGGTCTAAAGTGTTCCAACTGACATGTGAGATAACTCAGAGTTAGTAAAACACTCGAGAGGTTTGCTCATCATGTCCAGCACCGCCTTCCTCACCTTCATCACCTTCATCGCCTTCATCACCTTCATCACCTTCATCGCCTTCCTCACCTTCATCGCCTTCATCACCTTCATCACCTTCATCACCTTCATCGCCTTCATCACCTTCCTCACCTTCATCACCTTCATCGCCTTCCTCACCTTCCTCACCTTCATCACCTTCCTCACCTTCATCACCTTCATCGCCTTCCTCACCTTCATCGCCTTCATCGCCTTCATCGCCTTCATCACCTTCATCACCTTCATCGCCTTCATCGCCTTCATCGCCTTCATCACCTTCCTCACCTTCCTCACCTTCATCACCTTCCTCACCTTCATCACCTTCCTCACCTTCCTCACCTTCCTCACCTTCCTCACCTTCAGTTTCAGGGGTAACACATCTCCTCTCAGGTGTGTACCTGCAGATGCACAGCAGCAGCAGAGAGCCTTAATTAGGCCACGCCCACATTCTAGAACACTGGTGGTGTGCCATTGTTAGCTGTTGCCAGGCAACACGCAGACCACCGTCGTCAGGGACAACCAGCCTTTCTCTCTATCTCTGATAACACACAGAGAAACACACACACACCTTTCATCTTGTGGCAGAGGCACACCACACACACACACACACACACGCACACACACACACACACACACATTGTTATTTTCATGCCTGCTCTCTCCGTCTCACAGACACACATGATGCAATCCCCTGACACATCCCCGCAGAGTGTGAGTGTGTGTTTGTGTGTGTGTGTGTGTGTGTGTGTGTGTGTGTGTGTGTGTATCACGCTCACACACTGCTCTTTGAAACGCTTTATTATAATTCTGCGCAGGAGGAGGTGACAGACAGAATACAGGAGGAGGACACACACACACTATCTCACCCACACACACACACACACACACACACACACATCAAACGCCCCCCATCCCCCCCTGTAACCCCACCCGGGGGAGGGGGCGCTTGTTTCTGTTTCTCCCGCAGAGGCAGGGAACGTTTCCTCATCATGTCGGAAATCAAATAAATAAATAACACGGAATATTTCCAACACGTCTGACGGCACGCGCGGGGGGGGGCGCGCGCGGTCTGGTGATCATTTCATAGATTTCTGGTTTTGTGTTTTTGGCAAAACCTATTTCTTAAAGGAACACAGTTGGACTTCCCTTGATCGACTTATTGATCGACTTATTGATCGACTTATTGATCGTTTTCAAACTTCTGCATCAAGGCGAGACGTTGCTGCACGTGCTAACTCACCACTGAGTGGAGAGGGAGTCCTTCGGGTGGGATCTGTAGGACTGAGCCATCGAATGCGAACGATATGGTTTTTGAATTTGAGGCGTAGGTTCTGGCCTAAAAAAGGCAGAACGAGTAGAGCGTAGATCAAACGAAAGAGAGACGGGAGAAAGGTGAAGACGCTCAGGGGGTTCTGGTCTGAGGGTTGGAGCCAGACGTGTTGGAAAGGTTCTGGTCTGAGGGTTAGAGCCAGACATGTTGGAAAGGTTCTGGTCTGAGGGCTTTGGAGCCAGACGTGTTGGAAAGGTTCTGGTCTGAGGCTTAGAGCCAGACGTGTTGGAAAGGTTCTGGTCTGAGGGCTTAGAGCCAGACGTGTTGGAAAGGTTCTGGTCTGAGGCTTAGAGCCAGACGTGTTGGAAAGGTTCTGGTCTGAGGCTTAGAGCCAGACGTGTTGGAAAGGTTCTGGTCTGAGGCTTAGAGCCAGACGTGTTGGAAAGGTTCTGGTCTGAGGCTTAGAGCCAGACGTGTTGGAAAGGTTCTGGTCCAACACTGCATGTAAACTGCAGCAATACTGTTTCCTGTTTGAGCAGCACGAGTTGATACCACAGAGGAACTGGTTCTGAGCTGTCTTTGAGGCCCCGCTGAGACAAAGTGTACGAGACTTTTATAACGACAGAAACCACAAACGTCCCAACGCCATAATACAAAAATACAACAAGGAGTTCATCCAGTCCTCTTCGGCTCGTATAAAACCGTCCGGAAGTGCGACTGCGCCCTGAGAACTGTCCGTTAACATCTGAGTGAGGAAATGATTAGGCGTGAGGAGACTCTGGACTGCGGAAGAGAGAGAGGGAGAGTAGGGGGGAGAGAGAGAGGGAGAGAGAGAGAGAGAGAGAGAGAGAGAGGGAGAGAGAGAGAGAGAGAGAGGGAGAGAGAGAGGGAGAGGGAGATGAGAGAGAGGAGAGGAGAGAGGGAGAGAGAGAGAGGGGAGAGCAGAGAGCGTGAGAGAGGAGAGAGAGCGCTAGAGGGCGAGCGCGCTAGCTGGAGCAGAGGGTGGCGAGACGGGCGCGCGCTGCGACGCTCGCGCGAGCGCGTCGCTGGCGGTCGCTCGCTCGCGCGTGTCTCGATGCTCTCGGCTCTGTCGCTCTCTGCCGCTCGGGTGCGTCTTTGTCGTCTCGCTGCTCGCTCTCGCGCGCATCTGCGCTCTCGCTGCTGTTTGGCTGCTCGCCTCTCGCTCTCGCCTCGCTCGCAGCGCGCGCATCGCCACCTCCCCTCCCTGTATGCCACCTCCACCGTGCCAACCGTAGGCGTACTCCCGTGCGCCCAACCACAGAGAAGTGTACTATAAGATCCTACAAGTAAGACCACATGTAGCCTACCGTATGAAGTCCTATTGTTGTAGTCCTACTGAGGGGAAGTCCTTAATAACAGTCCTGGATCACTTCCTGGTTCAGTCCTGGACCACTTCCTGGTTCATTTCGAGGTTAACTTCCTGGTTCAGTTTCTGGTCCCCGTGAGGTCTGAATCTTCTCTGTTTGGCTACGTTAGCTAGGAGGAGGAAGAGGAGGAGGAGGAAGGAGACAGTTTGATCACAGAGGAAAGGAAACAAGGTTTCATTTTCCTTTATGAGACTTGAGAGCGTTGGCCGCCTCAAGACGGGTTGTTGAAAGGGTTAAAAAGGGACTGTTAATCGACCATATGGCATTAATAGCATCCCATTAACCTGTGGGTTTCACTGGGTTTAAGTGTCTCTCACTGGGTTTAAGTGTCTCTCACTGGGTTTAAGTGTCTCTCACTGGGTTTAAGTGTCTCTCACTGGGTTTAAGTGTCTCTCACTGGGTTTAAGTGTCTCTCACTGGGTTTAAGTGTCTCTCACTGGGTTTAAGTGTCTCTCACTGGGTTTAAGTGTCTCTCACTGGGTTTAAGTGTCTCTCATTGGGTTTAAGTCTTTCATGGGTAGTCTCTCATTGGGTTTTAGTCTTTCTTATTGGGTTTAAGTCTCTCTCATTGGGTTTTAGTCTTTCTTATTGGGTTTAAGTCTCTCTCACTGGGTTTTAGTCTTTCTTATTGGGTTTAAGTCTCTCTCATTGGGTTTAAGTCTTTCTTATTGGGTTTAAGTGTCTCTCTATAGCCGCGTTCTCACTGCGGTACTTTTCCCCACAAAGGTTCATGGAACTTAGTTCATGATCGCATTCACACCAAAAAGAGCCGGTACTAAAAGTAGTTCATGCGAACCTTTTTACCCGCTCGAAAGTCCCTGCTAGAGAGCATGCTCTCTAGCATGCTCTCTAGTATGCTAGAGAGCATGCTAGAGAGCATGCTAGAGAGCATGCTAGAGAGCATGCTAGAGAGCAGGGACTTTGGAGCGGCTCTTTAGTGAGAAGAGAGCTATATTCCTGATTGGCTGGCGGATTGCAAACCACGCCCCGTAACACTCCCAAAAAGTTTTGTGAAGCCGCCATTTTATTATCCTCGCATTAGCATTATTAGCATTAGCATTATTAGCATTAGCATTAGCATTATTAGCATTAGCATTAGCCCCAGCGCAGAAACGCAGAGAGACTAACTTATGGCAACACAACATAAAGCATGGGAGCGGTGGAGATGAGGAGGTGTCGGTGTTCTGGCGATTTACTCGGAAGGCTTCAGTAGCAGCTGCTGGGACTCCCAGCAGCTGCTACTGAAGCCTTCCCCAACTCCGGGGACTTCCGGCCGGGGCCTCCGGGGGCAGTATACGCCGTGAAGTGGGTTGCGGCCTGCCAGTAAACCCAAAGCAGAAGAAGAAGAAGTGACGTCAGCGGCTTCATTTGCCTCATCCTCCCTCAGGGACTTTCTCTGGTGTGAACGCGATCTGAACTTAGTTCATGAGAGCTAGAGAGTTCCATGAACTAAGTTCGCATGAACCTTTGTGGGGAAAGTACCGCAGTGTGAACGCGGCTATTGGGTTTAAGTCTCTCTTATTGGGTTTAAGTCTCTCTTATTGGGTTTAAGTCTCTTTTCATTGGGTTTAAGTGTCTTTTAATGGGTTTAAGTCTCTCTTATTGGGTTTAAGTCTCTCTCATTGGGTTTAAGTGTCTCTTATTGGGTTTAAGTCTCTCTCATTGGGTTTAAGTCTCTCTTATTGGGTTTAAGTCTCTCTCATTGGGTTTAAGTGTCTTTTAATGGGTTTAAGTCTCTCTTATTGGGTTTAAGTCTCTCTCATTGGGTTTAAGTGTCTCTTGGGTTTAAGTATCTCATTGGGTTTAAGTCTCTCATGGGTTTAGTGTCTTATTGGGTTTAAGTCTCTTTTATTGGGTTTAAGTGTCTTGTAATGGGTTTAAGTATCTCTCATTGGGTTTAAGTCTTTCTGATTGGGTTTAAGTGTCTTTTAATGGGTTTAAGTCTCTCTCATTGGGTTTAAGTCTTTCTGATTGGGTTTAGTCTTTTAATGGGTTTAAGTCTCTCTCATTGGGTTTAAGTCTCTCTCATTGGGTTTAAGTCTCTTTTATTGGGTTTAAGTCCCTCTTTACAAACGTGAAATCCCAGGTTTGGGTGTTGACGTCAAATGCATTAACAATAGCAGATGAAGCGAAAACACTTTTCCATGAACTTGTCTCTGATTGGCTAGATTGCTAACGGTAGCTTTCGTGGTGCTAGCATACACGATGTGTGAGGAATCAGGAACATGTGAAAAAAAGCTCCATTCATTGTCCTGTGGACAAACTGCTGCCCCGGCCTCTGTCCTCCTAGCCGGTTGATCTGGTTGAGGTGGGATTTGTAGTCTTTAAGGTGGAATTTGTAGTCTTTAAGGTGGGATTTGTAGTCTTTAAATGTCTTTCACACAGTATGAAACTTGTAGTCCTGCCGCAAAGCACCCGGTTCAAATCCAGTTTGTTTTCAGTTCATCCAAGAGGGATTTGTAGTCCATGTGTGATGTCACTTCCTGTTCGGGGGGACGCTAGAAGAACCAACGAAACGCCTCGCTGGTCGGGACGGAGGGCGGCCGCTGAGAAACAGAGAAGAAGAAGTGAGAGAGGGAAGTGGCTTATCGACAGCCAGTTGAGCAGCACTTGAGATGTGTGTCTCTATAAAACCTGATGTACTTTATGATTCTGTTTTCTTCCACTTTATATCTTGTTGGTCGAACGCACTTATTGTGAGTCGCTGTGGATAAAAGCCTCAGCTAAATGTGATGTGAAATGTAGTCTTTCAAACCAATAACAGCATCATAATGTTACTTTAGGAAACTACACCAGCTACTAACAGCTAACCGCTAACCGCTAGCAGCTAACAGCTAACAGCTAACCGCTAGCAGCTGCTCTTTTCACAAAGTAAACTTTTCATCAGTTAAAAGTCAGGACGACTTCAAAGTGGAGGATGAGTCAAGAGAAGGAAACACACACACATACACACATACTCACTCACTCACACACACACACACACACACACACGCACGCACGCACGCACTCACGCACTCACGCACGCACGCACGCCCTAACTCTCCTGTCACTTGCTGCTAGCCTCCAAAGGTCCAATTAGTGTGTAATTGAGGGAGATTATGGCCACTTACACACACACCATGTTTCAGTGTGTGTGTGTGTGTGTGTGTGTGTGTGTGTGTGTGTGTGTGTGTGTGTGTGTGTAGTCACACCACATTGAGGGAATAATTAGTGATAGTTTGTGGAGATTCCCACAGGGAGTGTGTGTGTGTGTTGTATAGAGTCATTAGAAAGGTCGAACGCTGGTGTCAATTAATTATTGATCGGACACACACACACACGCACATGCACACGCACATGCACACACACACCTTTCCCTCTCGTCGGCTCATTTTATCACTCTGGATCAGTGTGTGTGTGTGTGTGTGCGTGTGTGTGTGCGTGTGTGTGTGCGTGTGTGAGTGTGTGTGTGTGTGTGTGAGTGTGTGTGTGTGTGAGCATGTTGGCAGTCTGCCAAACCTCAGCAGGGATCAAGCTCTCGCTTTTCACCACCCGCCAACACACTCACACACCCTTTCACAGACTCTCAAACACACACACAGCAGGGTGAGAGTCTGGGTTAAGTGACACACACATGCTTTTATTTTGAAAATTATAAAAGTGTTTGAATTTTTGTGCAGATTGGAATAAAATCATGGAAATCTCTTCTCTCTGTGTGTGTGTCTGTGTGTGTCTGTGTGTGTCTGTGTGTTAGTGTGTGTGTGTGTGTGTGTGTGTGTTAGTGTGTGTGTGAGTGTGTGTCTCTGTGTGTGTGTGCATGTCTCACCTCCAGCACCCCCCCCTCCCCCCCCCCGGTTTCTTCTTCAGTTCCTCACACTTCCTGAATTTGCAGATCTGATGTCCCGTCTTCCTGTTTCTGCACGAAGAACAAACTCCACAGTTGATGAGTCGTCGACACGGCGAACAAACGCCGCATCGCTTCCTCTTTCTCTTTGCGACCGCGCCTAACGACGACGAGGCCACACCCCCTCCGGCCGCCGTAACCCCCGATGAGGGAGAGGCGGAGCAGGAAGGGGAGGAGCCTCCGCCGCCCGTCATCTGGAAGGCGCTGCCGTCCGAGATCCCGCCTCCCGACGACCCCATCGCCATGACGATGACCCCTGGGGGCAATCCGGCCAGGAAGCCACCTCCCACATTGCGGCCGCCACCCTCCGATAGGCCCACAAAGTCCGAGGGGGCGGGACCTAATCCTCCCTGCTGATGATGATGTTGTTGATGCTTCACGTTGTTGCAGTCGCCGCCGTAGAGGAAGTTCCCGTTGCCGTGGTGATGCTGCGAGGAGACAGGCAGTGACGTGTGTCCGTGTTTCTCGGCTCCTCCCCCTCCCTCGCCCTGTTGCATGCTGGGAGGGTGCGATGATGATGCCATGTGTTGATGATGTTGATGATGAGTAGGCGCCGGTTTGTGTCGTCCCCAAAACATGGCCGCCGCCGCGTGGTGATGGTGGTTGTTGACATTGTCGTGGCAACCCCAGGGCGCGGTTGCCATGGCGCCCAGCCTGGCAGCAGCGGCGGGGGGGAAAATGGCTGCCAGCTTCGCCGACTGAGGGAAGTTTGAGACGTTCATGTTGACGTTGGACTTGTAGAAACTGGCGATGGACGAACGGTACCGATCCATCTCTGAGCTGTAGTCCAACATCGGAGAGAGACCCTGGAGAACACACACACACCTTTAATCACCAACACACACTTATACACCGTCTGATGCTGCGTTACCTTAACCTCAGGAGATAGAAGTCTGAACTGGGAATGACTCGCCAAGTCGGAAAACCGGTAGCTTTGTTAATTAGCCTTGTTATTTAAAGGAGTAAGGAGCTGACGTGACCTTCTTGCAACCTAATCTTGCTCTATAAATGTGTTGTATTGTTTTATTTATAATGATGTTGCATTTTTGGAGGATTATAGGACTTCCGATTTCCATTGCATACCTACACAGTAGCTGTGTACGATGATAAAGCCTTTCAATCTTGACACAAAGTCGCTGGTAGGCAGCGCTAACAGCAATACTATAAAATGGTCAGTACACACGCAAATACAAGATTATATCCATAACCACGTGTTTAAACTGGAACGTACCATCAGGTAAACCTAGAACGTTCCATCAGGTAAACCTGGAACGTACCATCAGGTAAACCTAGGACGTTCCATCAGGTAAACCTGGAACGTTCCATCAGGTAAGCCTGGAACGTACCATCAGGTAAACCTGGAACGTACCATCAGGTAAACCTAGAACGTACCATCAGGTAAGCCTGGAACGTTCCATCAGGTAAGCCTGGAACGTACCATCAGGTAAACCTAGGACGTTCCATCAGGTAAACCTGGAACGTTCCATCAGGTAAACCTGGAACGTTCCATCAGGTAAGCCTGGAACGTTCCATCAGGTAAACCTGGAACGTACCATCAGGTAAACCTGGAACGTACCATCAGGTAAACCTGGAACGTTCCATCAGGTAAATCTAGAACGTACCATCAGGTAAACCTGGAACGTTCCATCAGGTAAACCTGGAAAGTTCCATCAGGTAAACCTGGAACGTACTATCAGGTAAACCTGGAACGTTCCATCAGGTAAACCTGGAATGTACCATCAGGTAAACCTGGAACGTTCCATCAGGTAAACCTGGAACGTACAATCAGGTAAACTTGGAATGTACCATCAGGTACACCTGGAACATACCATCAGCTAAACCTGGAACGTTCCATCAGGTAAACCTGGAACGTTCCATCAGGTAAACCTGGAACGTTCCATCAGGTAAACCTGGAACGTTCCATCAGGTAAACCTGGAACGTACCATCAGGTAAACCTGGAACGTTCCATCAGGTAAACCTGGAACGTACCATCAGGTAAACCTGGAACGTTCCATCAGGTAAACCTGGAATGTACCATCAGGTAAACCTGGAACGTTCCATCAGGTAAACCTGGAACGTACAATCAGGTAAACTTGGAATGTACCATCAGGTACACCTGGAACATACCATCAGCTAAACCTGGAACGTTCCATCAGGTAAACCTGGAACGTTCCATCAGGTAAACCTGGAACGTTCCATCAGGTAAACCTAGAACGTACCATCAGGTAAACCTGGAACGTTCCATCAGGTAAACCTGGAACGTTCCATCAGGTAAACCTGGAACGTACCATCAGGTACACCTGGAACGTTCCATCAGGTAAACCTGGAACGTACCATCAGGTAAACCTGGAACGTTCCATCAGGTAAACCTGGAACTTTCCATCAGGTAAACCTGAAACGTTCCATTAGGTAAACCTGGAATGTACCATCAGGTAAACCTGGAACGTTCCATCAGGTAAACCTGGAACGTTCCATCAGGTAAATCTGGAACGTACCATCAGGTAAACCTGGAACGTACCATCAGCTAAACCTGGAACGTACCATCAGGTAAACCTGGAACGTTCCATCAGGTAAACCTGGAACGTTCCATCAGGTAAACCTGGAACGTTCCATCAGGTAAACCTAGAACGTTCCGTCAGGTAAACCTGGAACGTTCCGTCAGGTAAACCTAGAACGTTCCATCAGGTAAACCTGGAACGTACCGTCAGGTAAACCTGGAACGTTCCGTCAGGTAAACCTGGAATGTTCCATCAGGTAAACCTGGAACGTACCATCAGGTAAACCTGGAACGTTCCATCAGGTAAACCTGGAACGTTCCATCAGGTAAACCTGGAACGTTCCATCATCTAAACCTGGAACGTTCCATCGGGTAAACCTGGAACGTTCCATCAGCTAAACCTGGAATGTTCCATCAGGTAAACCTGGAACGTTCCATCGGGTAAACCTGGAACGTTCCATCAGCTAAACCTGGAACATTCCATCAGGTAAACCTGGAACGTACAATCAGGTAAACCTGGAACGTTCCATTAGGTAAACCTGCAACGTTCCATCAGGTAAACCTGGAACGTTCCATTAGGTAAACCTAAAACGTTCCATCAGGTAAACCTGGAACGTTCAATCAGCTAAACCTGGAACGTACCATCAGCTAAACCTGGAACGTTCCATCAGGTAAACCTGGAACGTTCCATCAGGTAAACCTGGAACGTACCATCAGCTAAACCTGGAACGTACCATCAGGTAAACCTGGAACGTTCCATCAGGTAAACCTGGAACGTTCCATCAGCTAAACCTGGAACGTTCCATCAGGTAAACCTGGAACGTTCCATCAGGTAAACCTGGAACGTACCATCAGGTAAACCTGGAACGTTCCATCAGGTAAACCTGGAACGTTCCATCAGGTAAACCTGGAACGTTCCATCAGGTAAACCTGGAACGTTCCATCAGGTAAACCTGGAACGTACTATCAGGTAAACCTGGAACGTTCCATCAGGTAAACCTGGAACGTACCATCAGGTAAACCTGGAACGTTCCATCAGGTAAACCTGGAATGTCCATCAGCTAAACCTGGAACGTTCCATCAGGTAAACCTGGAACGTTCCATCAGGTAAACCTGGAACGTTCCATCAGGTAAACCTGGAACGTACAATCAGGTAAACTTGGAATGTACCATCAGGTAAACCTGGAACGTTCCATCAGATAAACCTGGAACGTTCCATCAGGTACACCTGGAACGTACCATCAGCTAAACCTGGAACGTTCCATCAGGTAAACCTGGAACGTTCCATCAGGTAAACCTGGAACGTTCCATCAGGTAAACCTAGAACGTACCATCAGCTAAACCTGGAACGTTCCATCAGGTAAACCTGGAACGTTCCATCAGGTAAACCTGGAACGTACCATCAGGTAAACCTGGAACGTTCCATCAGGTAAACCTGGAACGTACCATCAGGTAAACCTGGAACGTTCCATCAGGTAAACCTGGAACTTTCCATCAGGTAAACCTGAAACGTTCCATCAGCTAAACCTGGAACGTACCATCAGGTAAACCTGGAACGTTCCATCAGGTAAACCTGGAACGTTCCATCAGCTAAACCTGGAACGTTCCATCAGGTAAACCTAGAACGTTCCATCAGGTAAACCTGGAACGTTCCGTCAGGTAAACCTAGAACGTTCCATCAGGTAAACCTGGAACGTACCGTCAGCTAAACCTGGAACGTTCCGTCAGGTAAACCTGGAATGTTCCATCAGGTAAACCTGGAACGTACCATCAGGTAAACCTGGAAAATTCCATCGGGTAAACCTGGAACGTTCCATCGGGTAAACCTGGAACGTTCCATCATCTAAACCTGGAACGTTCCATCGGGTAAACCTGGAACGTTCCATCAGGTAAACCTGGAACGTACCATCAGGTAAACCTGGAACGTATCATCAGGTAAACCTGGAACGTTCCATCAGGTAAACCTGGAACGTTCCATCAGGTAAACCTAGAACGTACCATCAGCTAAACCTGGAACGTTCCATCAGGTAAACCTGGAACGTTCCATCAGGTAAACCTGGAATGTACCATCAGGTAAACCTGGAACGTTCCATCAGGTAAACCTGGAACGTACCATCAGCTATACCTGGAACGTACCATCAGCTAAACCTGGAACGTTCCATCAGGTAAACCTGGAACGTACCATCAGCTAAACCTGGAACGTTCCATCAGGTAAACCTGGAACGTTCCATCAGGTAAACCTGGAACGTACCATCAGGAAAACCTGGAACGTTCCATCAGGTAAACCTGGAACGTACCATCAGCTAAACCTGGAACTTTCCATCAGGTAAACCTGGAACGTTCCATTAGGTAAACCTGGAACGTACCATCAGGTAAACCTGGAACGTTCCATCAGGTAAATCTGGAACGTACCATCAGGTAAACCTGGAACGTACCATCAGCTAAACCTGGAACGTACCATCAGGTAAACCTGGAACGTTCCATCAGGTAAACCTGGAACGTTCCATCAGGTAAACCTGGAACGTTCCATCAGGTAAACCTGGAACGTACCATCAGCTAAACCTGGAACGTTCCATCAGGTAAACCTGGAACGTACCATCAGCTAAACCTGGAACGTTCCATCAGGTAAACCTGGAACGTTCCATCAGGTAAACCTGGAACGTACCATCAGCTATACCTGGAACGTACCATCAGCTAAACCTGGAACGTTCCATCAGGTAAACCTGGAACGTACCATCAGCTAAACCTGGAACGTTCCATCAGGTAAACCTGGAACGTTCCATCAGGTAAACCTGGAACGTACCATCAGGTAAACCTGGAACGTTCCATCAGGTAAACCTGGAACGTACCATCAGCTAAACCTGGAACGTACCATCAGGTAAACCTGGAACGTTCCATCAGGTAAACCTGGAACTTTCCATCAGGTAAACCTGGAACGTTCCATTAGGTAAACCTGGAACGTACCATCAGGTAAACCTGGAACGTTCCATCAGGTAAATCTGGAACGTACCATCAGGTAAACCTGGAACGTACCATCAGCTAAACCTGGAACGTACCATCAGGTAAACCTGGAACGTTCCATCAGGTAAACCTGGAACGTTCCATCAGGTAAACCTGGAACGTTCCATCAGGTAAACCTAGAACGTTCCATCAGGTAAACCTGGAACGTTCCATCAGGTAAACCTAGAACGTTCCATCAGGTAAACCTGGAACGTACCGTCAGGTAAACCTGGAACGTTCCGTCAGGTAAACCTGGAACGTTCCGTCAGGTAAACCTGGAACGTACCGTCAGGTAAACCTGGAACGTTCCATCAGGTAAACCTGGAACGTTCCATCAGGTAAACCTGGAACGTTCCATCATCTAAACCTGGAACGTTCCATCAGGTAAACCTGGAACGTTCCATCAGCTAAACCTGGAATGTTCCATCAGGTAAACCTGGAACGTACAATCAGGTAAACCTGGAACGTTCCATCAGGTAAACCTAGAACGTACCATCAGGTAAACCTGGAACGTTCCATCAGGTAAACCTGGAACGTACCATCAGGTAAGCCTGGAACGTTCCATCAGGTAAACCTGGAACGTTCCATCAGGTAAACCTGGAACGTACCATCAGGTAAACCTGGAACGTTCCATCAGGTAAACCTGGAACGTACCATCAGCTAAACCTGGAACTTTCCATCAGGTAAACCTGGAACGTTCCATTAGGTAAACCTGGAACGTACCATCAGGTAAACCTGGAACGTTCCATCAGGTAAATCTGGAACGTACCATCAGGTAAACCTGGAACGTACCATCAGCTAAACCTGGAACGTACCATCAGGTAAACCTGGAACGTTCCATCAGGTAAACCTGGAACGTTCCATCAGGTAAACCTGGAACGTTCCATCAGGTAAACCTGGAACGTACCATCAGCTAAACCTGGAACGTTCCATCAGGTAAACCTGGAACGTACCATCAGCTAAACCTGGAACGTACCATCAGGTAAACCTGGAACGTTCCATCAGGTAAACCTGGAACGTTCCATCAGGTAAACCTGGAACGTTCCATCAGGTAAACCTGGAACGTACCATCAGCTAAACCTGGAACGTTCCATCAGGTAAACCTGGAACGTTCCATCAGGTAAACCTGGAACGTACCATCAGCTAAACCTGGAACGTACCATCAGGTAAACCTGGAACGTTCCATCAGGTAAACCTAGAACGTACCATCAGCTAAACCTGGAACGTACCATCAGGTAAACCTGGAACGTACCATCAGGTAAACCTGGAACGTACCATCAGGTAAGCCTGGAACGTCCCATCAGGTAAACCTGGAACATTCCATCAGGTAAACCTGGAACGTTCCATCAGGTAAACCTGGAACGTTCCATCAGGTGAACCCGGAACGTTCCATCAGGTAAACCCGGAACATTCCATCAGGTAAACCCAGAACGTTCCATCAGGTAAACCCGGAACGTTCCATCAGGTAAACCCGGAACGTTCCATCAGGTAAACCCTGGAACGTACCATCAGGTAAACCTGGAACGTTCCATCAGGTAAACCTGGAACGTTCCATCAGGTAAACCTGGAACGTTCCATCAGGTAAACCTGGAACGTTCCATCAGGTAAACCTGGAACGTTCCATCAGGTAAACCTGGAACGTTCCATCAGGTAAACCTGGAACGTTCCATCAGGTAAACCTGGAACGTTCCATCAGGTAAACCTGGAACGTACATCAGGTAAACCTGGAACGTTCCATCAGGTAAACCTGGAACGTACCATCAGGTAAACCTGGAACGTTCCATCAGGTAAACCTGGAACGTACCATCAGCTAAACCTGGAACGTTCCATCAGGTAAACCTGGAACGTTCCATCAGGTAAACCTGGAACGTTCCATCAGGTAAACCTGGAACGTACATCAGGTAAACCTGGAACGTACCATCAGGTAAACCTGGAACGTTCCATCAGGTAAACCTGGAACGTTCCATCAGGTAAACCTGGAACGTACCATCAGGTAAACCTGGAACGTTCCATCAGGTAAACCTGGAACGTACCATCAGCTAAACCTGGAACGTTCCATCAGGTAAACCTGGAACGTTCCATCAGGTAAACCTGGAACGTACCATCAGCTAAACCTGGAACGTTCCATCAGGTAAACCTGGAACGTTCCATCAGGTAAACCTGGAACGTACCATCAGGTAAACCTGGAACGTTCCATCAGGTAAACCTGGAACGTACCATCAGCTAAACCTGGAACGTTCCATCAGGTAAACCTGGAACGTTCCATCAGCTAAACCTGGAATGTTCCATCAGGTAAACCTGGAACGTACCATCAGGTAAACCTGGAACGTTCCATCAGGTAAACCTAGAACGTACCATCAGGTAAACCTGGAACGTTCCATCAGGTAAACCTGGAACGTACCATCAGGTAAAGCCTGGAACGTTCCATCAGGTAAACCTGGAACGTTCCATCAGGTAAACCTGGAACGTACCATCAGGTAAACCTGGAACGTTCCATCAGGTAAACCTGGAACGTTCCATCAGGTAAACCTGGAACGTACCATCAGGTAAGCCTGGAACGTTCCATCAGGTAAACCTGGAACGTTCCATCAGGTAAACCTGGAACGTATCATCAGGTAAACCTGGAACGTTCCATCAGGTAAACCTCGAACGTTCCATCAGGTAAACCTAGAACGTACCATCAGCTAAACCTGGAACGTTCCATCAGGTAAACCTGGAACGTTCCATCAGGTAAACCTGGAACGTACCATCAGCTAAACCTGGAACGTACCATCAGCTAAACCTGGAACGTTCCATCAGGTAAACCTGGAACGTACAATCAGGTAAACCTGGAACGTACCATCAGGTAAACCTGGAACGTTCCATCAGGTAAACCTGGAACGTTCCATCAGGTAAACCTGGAACGTTCCATCAGGTAAACCTGGAACGTACCATCAGCTAAACCTGGAACGTTCCATCAGGTAAACCTGGAACGTTCCATCAGGTAAACCTGGAACGTACCATCAGCTAAACCTGGAACGTACCATCAGGTAAACCTGGAACGTTCCATCAGGTAAACCTAGAACGTACCATCAGCTAAACCTGGAACGTACCATCAGGTAAACCTGGAACGTACCATCAGGTAAACCTGGAACGTACCATCAGGTAAGCCTGGAACGTCCCATCAGGTAAACCTGGAACATTCCATCAGGTAAACCTAGAACGTTCCATCAGGTAAACCTGGAACGTTCCATCAGGTGAACCCGGAACGTTCCATCAGGTAAACCCGGAACATTCCATCAGGTAAACCCAGAACGTACCATCAGGTAAACCCGGAACGTTCCATCAGGTAAACCCGGAACGTTCCATCAGGTAAACCCGGAACGTACCATCAGGTAAACCCGGAACGTTCCATCAGGTAAACCCGGAACGTTCCATCAGGTAAACCTGGAACGTTCCATCAGGTAAACCTGGAACGTTCCATCAGGTAAACCTGGAACGTTCCATCAGGTAAACCTAGAACGTACCATCAGGTAAACCTGGAACGTACCATCAGCTAAACCTGGAACGTACCATCAGCTAAACCTGGAACGTACCATCAGGTAAACCTGGAACGTTCCATCAGCTAAACCTGGAACGTACCATCAGGTAAACCTGGAACGTTCCATCAGGTAAACCTGGAACGTTCCATCAGGTAAACCTGGAACGTTCCATCAGGTAAACCTGGAACGTACCATCAGGTAAACCTGGAACGCTCCATCAGGTAAACCTGGAACGTACCATCAGCTAAACCTGGAACGTTCCATCAGGTAAACCTGGAACGTTCCATCAGGTAAACCTGGAACGTACCATCAGGTAAACCTGGAACGTTCCATCAGGTAAACCTGGAAAGTTCCATCAGGTAAACCTGGAACGTACTATCAGGTACACCTGGAACGTTCCATCAGGTAAACCTGGAACGTACCATCAGGTAAACCTGGAACGTTCCATCAGGTAAACCTGGAATGTACCATCAGCTAAACCTGGAACGTTCCATCAGGTAAACCTGGAACGTTCCATCAGGTAAACCTGGAACGTTCCATCAGGTAAACCTGGAACGTACAATCAGGTAAACTTGGAATGTACCATCAGGTAAACCTGAAACGTTCCATCAGATAAACCTGGAACGTTCCATCAGGTACACCTGGAACGTACCATCAGCTAAACCTGGAACGTTCCATCAGGTAAACCTGGAACGTTCCATCAGGTAAACCTGGAACGTTCCATCAGGTAAACCTAGAACGTACCATCAGCTAAACCTGGAACGTTCCATCAGGTAAACCTGGAACGTTCCATCAGGTAAACCTGGAACGTACCATCAGGTAAACCTGGAACGTTCCATCAGGTAAACCTGGAACGTACCATCAGGTAAACCTGGAACGTTCCATCAGGTAAACCTGGAACTTTCCATCAGGTAAACCTGAAACGTTCCATCAGCTAAACCTGGAACGTACCATCAGGTAAACCTGGAACGTTCCATCAGGTAAACCTGGAACGTTCCATCAGCTAAACCTGGAACGTTCCATCAGGTAAACCTAGAACGTTCCATCAGGTAAACCTGGAACGTACCATCAGGTAAACCTGGAACGTTCCGTCAGGTAAACCTAGAACGTTCCATCAGGTAAACCTGGAACGTACCGTCAGCTAAACCTGGAACGTTCCGTCAGGTAAACCTAGAACGTTCCATCAGGTAAACCTGGAACGTACCATCAGCTAAACCTGGAACGTTCCGTCAGGTAAACCTAGAACGTTCCATCAGGTAAACCTGGAACGTACCGTCAGCTAAACCTGGAACGTTCCGTCAGGTAAACCTGGAATGTTCCATCAGGTAAACCTGGAACGTACCATCAGGTAAACCTGGAACATTCCATCGGGTAAACCTGGAACGTACCATCAGGTAAACCTGGAACGTATCATCAGGTAAACCTGGAACGTTCCATCAGGTAAACCTGGAACGTTCCATCAGGTAAACCTAGAACGTACCATCAGCTAAACCTGGAACGTTCCATCAGGTAAACCTGGAACGTTCCATCAGGTAAACCTGGAACGTACCATCAGGTAAACCTGGAACGTTCCATCAGGTAAACCTGGAACGTACCATCAGCTATACCTGGAACGTACCATCAGCTAAACCTGGAACGTTCCATCAGGTAAACCTGGAACGTACCATCAGCTAAACCTGGAACGTTCCATCAGGTAAACCTGGAACGTTCCATCAGGTAAACCTGGAACGTACCATCAGGAAAACCTGGAACGTTCCATCAGGTAAACCTGGAACGTACCATCAGCTAAACCTGGAACGTACCATCAGGTAAACCTGGAACGTTCCATCAGGTAAACCTGGAACTTTCCATCAGGTAAACCTGGAACGTTCCATTAGGTAAACCTGGAACGTACCATCAGGTAAACCTGGAACGTTCCATCAGGTAAATCTGGAACGTACCATCAGGTAAACCTGGAACGTACCATCAGCTAAACCTGGAACGTACCATCAGGTAAACCTGGAACGTTCCATCAGGTAAACCTGGAACGTTCCATCAGGTAAACCTGGAACGTTCCATCAGGTAAACCTAGAACGTTCCATCAGGTAAACCTGGAACGTTCCATCAGGTAAACCTAGAACGTTCCATCAGGTAAACCTGGAACGTACCGTCAGGTAAACCTGGAACGTTCCGTCAGGTAAACCTGGAACGTTCCGTCAGGTAAACCTGGAACGTTCCGTCAGGTAAACCTGGAACGTACCGTCAGGTAAACCTGGAACGTTCCATCAGGTAAACCTGGAACGTTCCATCATCTAAACCTGGAACGTTCCATCAGGTAAACCTGGAACGTTCCATCAGGTAAACCTGGAACGTTCCATCATCTAAACCTGGAACGTTCCATCAGGTAAACCTGGAACGTTCCATCAGCTAAACCTGGAACGTACCATCAGCTAAACCCGGAACGTACCATCAGGTAAACCTGGAACGTTCCATCAGGTAAACCCGGAACGTTCCATCAGGTAAACCTGGAACGTTCCATCAGGTAAACCTGGAACGTTCCATCAGGTAAACCTGGAACGTTCCATCAGGTAAACCTAGAACGTACCATCAGGTAAACCTGGAACGTTCCGTCAGGTAAACCTAGAACGTTCCATCAGGTAAACCTGGAACGTACCGTCAGCTAAACCTGGAACGTTCCGTCAGGTAAACCTAGAACGTTCCATCAGGTAAACCTGGAACGTACCATCAGCTAAACCTGGAACGTTCCGTCAGGTAAACCTAGAACGTTCCATCAGGTAAACCTGGAACGTACCGTCAGCTAAACCTGGAACGTTCCGTCAGGTAAACCTGGAATGTTCCATCAGGTAAACCTGGAACGTACCATCAGGTAAACCTGGAACATTCCATCGGGTAAACCTGGAACGTACCATCAGGTAAACCTGGAACGTATCATCAGGTAAACCTGGAACGTTCCATCAGGTAAACCTGGAACGTTCCATCAGGTAAACCTAGAACGTACCATCAGCTAAACCTGGAACGTTCCATCAGGTAAACCTGGAACGTTCCATCAGGTAAACCTGGAACGTACCATCAGGTAAACCTGGAACGTTCCATCAGGTAAACCTGGAACGTACCATCAGCTATACCTGGAACGTACCATCAGCTAAACCTGGAACGTTCCATCAGGTAAACCTGGAACGTACCATCAGCTAAACCTGGAACGTTCCATCAGGTAAACCTGGAACGTTCCATCAGGTAAACCTGGAACGTACCATCAGGAAAACCTGGAACGTTCCATCAGGTAAACCTGGAACGTACCATCAGCTAAACCTGGAACGTACCATCAGGTAAACCTGGAACGTTCCATCAGGTAAACCTGGAACTTTCCATCAGGTAAACCTGGAACGTTCCATTAGGTAAACCTGGAACGTACCATCAGGTAAACCTGGAACGTTCCATCAGGTAAATCTGGAACGTACCATCAGGTAAACCTGGAACGTACCATCAGCTAAACCTGGAACGTACCATCAGGTAAACCTGGAACGTTCCATCAGGTAAACCTGGAACGTTCCATCAGGTAAACCTGGAACGTTCCATCAGGTAAACCTAGAACGTTCCATCAGGTAAACCTGGAACGTTCCATCAGGTAAACCTAGAACGTTCCATCAGGTAAACCTGGAACGTACCGTCAGGTAAACCTGGAACGTTCCGTCAGGTAAACCTGGAACGTTCCGTCAGGTAAACCTGGAACGTTCCGTCAGGTAAACCTGGAACGTACCGTCAGGTAAACCTGGAACGTTCCATCAGGTAAACCTGGAACGTTCCATCAGGTAAACCTGGAACGTTCCATCATCTAAACCTGGAACGTTCCATCAGGTAAACCTGGAACGTTCCATCAGCTAAACCTGGAACGTACCATCAGCTAAACCCGGAACGTACCATCAGGTAAACCCGGAACGTTCCATCAGGTAAACCCGGAACGTTCCATCAGGTAAACCTGGAACGTTCCATCAGGTAAACCTGGAACGTTCCATCAGGTAAACCTGGAACGTTCCATCAGGTAAACCTAGAACGTACCATCAGGTAAACCTGGAACGTACCATCAGCTAAACCTGGAACGTACCATCAGCTAAACCTGGAACGTACCATCAGGTAAACCTGGAACGTTCCATCAGCTAAACCTGGAACGTACCATCAGGTAAACCTGGAACGTTCCATCAGGTAAACCTGGAACGTTCCATCAGGTAAACCTGGAACGTTCCATCAGGTAAACCTGGAACGTACCATCAGGTAAACCTGGAACGTTCCATCAGGTAAACCTGGAACGTACCATCAGCTAAACCTGGAACGTTCCATCAGGTAAACCTGGAACGTTCCATCAGGTAAACCTAGAACGTACCATCAGGTAAACCTGGAACGTTCCATCAGGTAAACCTGGAAAGTTCCATCAGGTAAACCTGGAACGTACTATCAGGTAAACCTGGAACGTTCCATCAGGTAAACCTGGAACGTACCATCAGGTAAACCTGGAACGTTCCATCAGGTAAACCTGGAATGTACCATCAGCTAAACCTGGAACGTTCCATCAGGTAAACCTGGAACGTTCCATCAGATAAACCTGGAACGTTCCATCAGGTAAACCTGGAACGTACAATCAGGTAAACTTGGAATGTACCATCAGGTAAACCTGGAACGTTCCATCAGATAAACCTGGAACGTTCCATCAGGTACACCTGGAACGTACCATCAGCTAAACCTGGAACGTTCCATCAGGTAAACCTGGAACGTTCCATCAGGTAAACCTGGAACGTTCCATCAGGTAAACCTAGAACGTACCATCAGCTAAACCTGGAACGTTCCATCAGGTAAACCTGGAACGTTCCATCAGGTAAACCTGGAACGTACCATCAGGTAAACCTGGAACGTTCCATCAGGTAAACCTGGAACGTACCATCAGGTAAACCTGGAACGTTCCATCAGGTAAACCTGGAACTTTCCATCAGGTAAACCTGAAACGTTCCATCAGCTAAACCTGGAACGTACCATCAGGTAAACCTGGAACGTTCCGTCAGGTAAACCTAGAACGTTCCATCAGGTAAACCTGGAACGTACCGTCAGCTAAACCTGGAACGTTCCGTCAGGTAAACCTGGAACGTTCCGTCAGGTAAACCTGGAACGTACCGTCAGCTAAACCTGGAACGTTCCGTCAGGTAAACCTGGAATGTTCCATCAGGTAAACCTGGAACGTACCATCAGGTAAACCTGGAACATTCCATCGGGTAAACCTGGAACGTACCATCAGGTAAACCTGGAACGTATCATCAGGTAAACCTGGAACGTTCCATCAGGTAAACCTGGAACGTTCCATCAGGTAAACCTAGAACGTACCATCAGCTAAACCTGGAACGTTCCATCAGGTAAACCTGGAACGTTCCATCAGGTAAACCTGGAACGTACCATCAGGTAAACCTGGAACGTTCCATCAGGTAAACCTGGAACGTACCATCAGCTATACCTGGAACGTACCATCAGCTAAACCTGGAACGTTCCATCAGGTAAACCTGGAACGTACCATCAGGTAAACCTGGAACGTACCATCAGGTAAACCTGGAACGTTCCATCAGGTAAACCTGGAACATTCCATCAGGTAAACCTGGAACGTACCATCAGGTAAACCTGGAACGTTCCATCAGGTAAACCTGGAACGTTCCATCAGGTAAACCTGGAACGTACCATCAGCTAAACCGATATTCACATGAAGGAACTCGGCTGTGACGTTTTGCTAACGAAGCTAACGGTTTTACATCGGGAGTAAAAAGTACGTCTAGTCTCCCTGTTTCTCATCGAGACCTCTCTCGCCCGCAGCTCGAGTCGAGATCCAACACCTCGTTCTTATTTCCTAATGTTCCGTGTTTTCTGCATTTACTTCGTCAGTACAGGTACAAAACGTGTTTGCTCACCTGTCCCTGTCCGCTGTAACCATGGTGATTGGGGTGGTGGTGCGTGGGGGCGGAGCTTCTCTGCAGCATGGAGGAGAGATCGCTCTCCACACACACTCCGCTCGTCATGCCGGACATGACCTCACACACACACACACACTCTCTCTCTCTGTTAGTTCGGTGTGGTCAGCACGCTGAGCTCTGTGAACAAAAACAAAGACACTTCATAAAGAGAGAGAAGAACGTCTAAACTGAACATAGTGACATCACAATGAAACGCACGCTCCCATTGGCTAGCGCTCCAACACAGTTTGTCTTTTATCTACACATCCATATTCTTTTTCTTTTATTTCAAAGTATTGAAACACTTTTTTTTTGCAAAGTTAAACTTTTGACTTCGAGATGAAACTTGGAACATGGTTTCTGGAGATTCTTTACTTTATTTAATTTCTCTGATCGAATTACGCGCGGCCAAAATACAATGTTTTCATAAATAAATACACGAGTCCATGAGCAAAAACAAAGTGAAGGAAATGATGGACATGGAAAATGGGGACTCGTGCTTTTAGCCTGACCTCCGCGCACACACACGCTCGTATAGGGTACTTCTGGGGACACGTGCTTTTAGCCTGACCTCCGCGCACACACACGCTCGTATAGGGTACTTCTGGGGACACGTGCTTTTAGCCTGACCTCCGCGCACACACACGCTCGTATAGGGTACTTCTGGGAACACATGCTTTTAGTCCAAATGTAGTCACAGGACTTTCGTCTCTTTTGGCCTTTTGTGAATAAGTCTGTGTGTGTGTGTGTGTGTGTGTGTGTGTGTGCGTGTCTGTGCGTGTGTGTGTGTACGTGTGTGTGTGTGTGTGCGTGTGTGTGTGTGCGCGCGCGTGTGTGTGTGTGTGGGAACAAGACTGTAAGACAGATGTGTGAATGTGTGCAAGGAACCAAAATCCGTGCAGCTTTAAGACGTGAACGAGTGTGTCTTTCTGCAATCCGTGTGTGTGTGTGTGTGTGTGTGTGTGTGCAGCCCGTGTGAAGTGTGTCTCCTAACACACACACACACACACACACACACACACACACACACTCCCTCGAGGCGTAACTAATTACCCTGTCTGGTCAACCGGGGCGGCGCTTCGACAGAAGGTCACTGGCCGCGGGGAACACACACACTCCCTCACACACACCCTCACACACACACACACACACACACACACACACACACACACACACACATACACACACACACACACACACACACACACACACATCCACACCCCCCACTGAGGAGGGGAGGCAGGGAGTCAATATATATATATATATAATATAACCCCCCCCCCGGATAACAAGCGATCAACACAACACAACAGGGGGCAGAAAGGGAGGAGATGGACACTTACCGCGAGGAAGAGGAAGAGGAGGAGGTGAGGAAGAGGAGGAGGAGGAGGAAGACCGTCTGGGAATTATCATCCCGCCACGGATCATGGCTGGCGGGGAAGGAGACGACAGGGGGGGGGGAGGGAGGGAGGTGAGGAAGAGGAGTAGGAGGAGGAGGAGGAGGAAGAGGAGGATAATCACCAGGAGAGAGAGAGGGGAGTTAAATGAGCGAGGTCGAGGCGAGAGAGAGAGAGAGAGAGAGAAACCCTGCAGGGCGAGAGACAGCGGCACCATGGGAAGAAAGGGGGGGGGTGGAGGAAGAGGAGGGGGAGGAAGAGGAGGGGGAGGATGAATAATGGCGGAGGTTATGAACGGATACGGAGCGTCGATCGAAACGACAAGGAGGTGTCGGCGGGGGGGGAGTGTGAGGGTGTGAGTGTGTATGTGTGTGTGAGTGTGTGAGTGTGTGTGTGAGTGTGAGTGTGTGTGTGTCTCTGTTTGTGTGTGTGTGTGTGTGAGCAGCTGATTGGCCGTCAGCCTGAAACAGAGACGGAGAGGGAAACATTGAATGAAGCGTTTCATTAATAACGTGGGAAATTAACAAATTCTACTCGAGAAGAACACCACATTATTTGAAGGTTTGTTTTGTACAAAAGGAAGATATTTTATTTGTTTTTGAAAAATAAAATGGGAGAAATAATAAAACATTTAAATAAGTAAAAATAAATACGACTTATTTAGATATGTTAAAATTGAACTAAACAAAAAAACTAAAATAAATATCCCAGTTTTAATAACTTTTAAATGATGTCCTACATGTCAGTACATATTTCCCAAACATGTCTTTTTAACTGATTAAAATATATGATATAAATACATGTTATTATTAATATTATGTTACTAAATTGTTCCATAAAAATACATTTCCTTAATTCCCAAAGATGTTCTCCTTATTTCATTAAAATATGTTTTAGATGTCCATCATTTAATAAATGATTTACTTTTCAAATCGTTGTCATTATTATTGTTACCATATGTTTTACTAAACATTTCCACATTATTTTACAAAAGAGTTGTCTTGTCTTCCCATGTTCAAAATATATATTCCTATATTTAATAAATGATGTACTTTAAAGTAAAAAAGAATCCAGTCCTAGTTAAAAATAAAGCCACTCATGTTGTCCTGCTAACACACAACACAAAGCCCATTGGACTTGTAAAGCCCTTCTAAATGTCGCCACCTAGTGGAGGAAACGGCAAAGTACACCTGTGTTATTATGATCACGTGACGCCTCTTTATGTATCTCGTGCTTCTGCTGCAAATCTAACCAGAGTAAACCTCCGATCTGGGTGTTTCCTATATGCTTCCACTTCTCCGTCTACGTGACGGGTTTTAACACGGAGACAAACCTGCTGTAAATCAAAGGCTTCAGTTACGTTAGCTCCTCAGTTAGCCGTTAGCTTCCTATGCAGTGACGACACAACCAACATCCGGGAATGTTAACGTGGTTGATTACAATAACGATAGCCAGAGCCTTAAAGCTAACCTTCGGAGTGAATGAGAGCTGTTTGGTGTTTTATAACCACTCGTTTTAGCATAAACTAAGCCGCTGTTTACCTTTGTCATCATTTAAAACGCTCAGCGTGGATGTCAGACTTCATCGAGCGTTGGTGGTATAGTGGTGAGCATAGCTGCCTTCCAAGCAGTTGACCCGGGTTCGATTCCCGGCCAACGCAGATATTTTGTTTTTGGATATTTAATTTATTTTAGTATGTATCCGAAGTTTGGAAAGTTATTTGTCATTAAGATGTTTTTATTTTAGGGTCCTGATACTCTGGTTTACTGCTAAAGAACATGTGTTTTTGTTTCGTGTTTTCCCTAGAGCACCTGAATGCGTCGTCTGTGAGAGTGTGTGTGTGTGCGTGTGTGTGTGCGTGTGTGCGTGAGTGTGTGTGTGTGGACATGGGCAGGTATTTCCACAGTGAGGTGGACATTAGCAGTCCGTGGTTTCAGGGGTTTTCCGCCTGCTGGCAGTGCTACCCCAACCCATACAGGTAAATACAGATTACATTATCTTTAAAAAAATAAGCAAAATGTTGACTTTCAAACAATATTAACGTTAAAAAATATGTATAATAATTGACAAAAATGTCCCCAACAAATATGTAACAAATTATTTTTACTTTTTAAAAATATTTCCCCAAAAATGTTTCCTATGAATTGCAACATTTTAATGTTCCAATGGTGTCTTACATCTTACATTTTCTTACGAATCTTTTAAAAATATTACTTTACAAATATACGAACATTTGCCATAAATATTCCAACATTTTAGAAACATCCTTTTTCGTCCTAAAAGCCGTCACATGAAATAATAAATACTTTAATAAACGCTGTATTTCTTTACTTCAGTGCTCACATGCTCACGAGGACGTCCTGTACCGGGTCCTGCCCGGCAACAGGCTGTTGTCACGGCGACTGCTGAGGATGGGCCGAGCGCATTTTCCCTCCCAATTTCCACCCGGCGCGTCTCCGTCTACGTTCTGGTGGATTCGGAGGTGGACCCGGAGAACCGGACGCTCAGAACCCGGACCTGGAACTTGAACCACAACAGACTCATGGTGAGAAATCATATTATAGTTAATATATCATTTTAGTCTATTACCATGGAGTCCTGTGCTGAACCCGGATATGTTGAGACCCCCCAAAGTTTATAGTAGGGTCGTAGTTGAGGTTATTGAGGATGCTGTATCCATTTCAGGTTCAGAAATGGCAGTCTTTACTCTTTAGTCCCCTAAGTCTTTCAAATCTACCCACAATGCATCAAAGTCAGCCCACGTAGAGAACATGGCTGCTTTCTGGTTAAACATTTCACAAATTAATTCAACATCCTCAATAACTCAAAGTCTGCTAAGCCATTTTGTAATAATTGTCTTCATGCTATTGAACAACCTGCACATGTTGGGCAATTTGCCCAATTAGTATAAGTTGCATTAATTAGCGTATGGCGTATGCCAGGGGTGTCAAACTCAAGGCCCGGGGGCCACATCCGGCCCGCGACTTCATTTTATGTGGCCCCGCAAGAGCTTGCAAAGAATGTAATACGTTTATTATACGATTAAATGCCGCTTTACAGAATCAGGTTGCCCATAAACTACATGTCCCACAATGCATCTCGTTTTGTGACATGCGCACTGAAGAGACTTGCAATTATTTGCTTTCAGACTTAGTTAATTACTAAGTCATTATCCTATCCGATAATAATGCAATTCAGAGGCAATAATGTAATATAACACATTTATTTTATATATATTATATATTTATATATATGTATATTTTATATAGTTACAACCGGCCCTTTGAGTGCAACCATAATGCTGATGTGGCCCGCGATGAAATTGAGTTTGACACCCCTGGCGTATGCAGTCAACAGTTACAAGATTGCTTGGAAGATTTGGACGATATTTGAGTGGTTTTGGAGGTTGTTGATACATTCCTGACATCGGATATGAACTCTCTGTGAACTGATTTGGATGAATGTTGGGTCGACTTAAAGTTTTAGGGACTCTCTTCTCCTCGGGGACTGATACAGGTGTTCTGATTCGGACTCAAAACGGCCTTTTTGGATCCTAAAAAAGCATCTTCAAAAACGTCCAAAACCACTCAAATGTCCTCCAGATCTGCGAAGTATTCTTTAAATTATAGTCTGAGTTACATTTTTGAAAGAATAATCCAGTGAAGTAATCAAAGTCTTCTCAGTGATGAAGACTAGTATCAAATGGCTTCTGGATCACAGCCGTCACCATCTGCCTCACCCGAGCTACGACGTGCATCAGATCAGCATACGGTTGCCCCGGAGCCGTCGACATCCGAGCTCCGCCGCCGGACGTCTGCACCGGCACCGACTCGGCCTCGCTCTGCGTCTTCTGGTTCTGACCCACGGTCCCTCAACGTCACACTGCAGTGGGGACAGCTTCCTTCACGGTGAGGGCTGACCCGGCAGGACGGAGCCACACACCCAGAGGTCCTCCAGGGAGCCGCTTGCTGCAGCACCAGCGCGCCCCCCTCCCATGCAGCACCCCCCCCATGCAGCACCCCCCCCCCATGCAGCGCCCCCCCCCATCATCATGTAGCAGTCCCAGTGTTACGGGGAGATGCCACCGCGCCGGAGGGGCTCAGGTGGGACTATCGACTGCACCGTGCTCGCTGCCCACTTCAAACGCTCAACACATTCAGGTTGTAGACATGCCAGTGTTACAAAAAAAATGCTTGTGGTGTTATTTCGGTTTTAGTGCGTTATTTTTAAATAAATCTGCTCCTTTATCCTGTTCCCTAATCGTTATTGTGTAAGTAAACCCTTCTAGAAGTGTTAGTCGGGTGATAAACATGTAAGGACTGTGGCAAAGTCCACACACACGCACACACGCACGCACACACACACACACACACACACACACACACACGTTTTGCCTCCATCTTGACACAGGGAACTTCTTATATGTTGTACTTTGGATTCCTAAAGCTTGCAGTCTACCATCCCATCATCAGGGTGGGTTTCACGATCAGTAATGTTTTAGGCGGAGGTAAGAATTGACCTGTTTTGACCATGTTCCACCTGAATGTACTCTGACACGGAACCATCTGTATTGATGCCGACTCTCCTCCATCCAGCTCACAGATGGGACCTTGCTTTGATGAAAGAGAGTATTCACATAACCCTTTTAGAAGTTAAGTTATAGTGCTTTGTTTTGGGCTTCGCATTTTCGAGCCTGAAACCTGAGAAACAGGCTGAACAGGTTCAAACCATTCGTTTTTTAATAAATTCACAAAAAGACATTTTCCAATAAAAGACTAATGAAAAGTGATAAAAGAAAATATAACAATTACATTAAATAAAAAAACTTTTTTCAGAACATGTTCAGAACATTATAACTTTATTGCAGGTTGAAAGTAGTCGAGTTAAAGCCATGAAGGGCCTGCAGGACGCCCTCTCCCAGATACAGGGCAATACATATACTTTACAACACATGGAGTACCATTTAAACTCACTTTAACATACATCTGTTGTTTTTACTCGCGGCTCATCGTGACAAGGGGAGGAGTCAAAGAAGCACACGCCCCTCCCTCACCAGACTCCGCCCCCTTCTACGTCCTCTACCCAGAATCCCCAGCAGTTCTTCTGAGCTTCTTCTTCCTCATCCATCTGGAAACAACATGGACGCTGAAACTAAATGTATGATTTATCTTTCTGTTGCGTTTAAATATTCGGACATATTTAAGCACATTGTTTTATTGTACAATTGATCATTATAAATATACATTTATGATTTATTCACATTTCTATCGACTTCAATCAAATTCTCAAGTTTGACATTCTCAAACTTTTAGGTTTTTTTATAATTGTTATGTTTTTTTATGAATATTTCATAGTCATTTCAAGTCTTTATATTTTATTTGAATATACATATACACACATTTTCTTTAGGATTCAAATAATATTGTATCATGTCTCTTTAAGCATTTATCTCATATTCATGTTATTTTCTGTCCTTAAATATTTTTTGAAAACATAATTTTTATAATATGTATTCATATCACTTTATTTATTATTAGATGCTTATTATTCTGAATATTTCTGAGTCTCCTCAAACATCAACTACAACTGGAGCTTTATTTTGAAAACACATTCCGGCTTCACAATAAAAGCCTCCCTGGTTGTTTCAATGGTTTGGATGTGAAATATTAACAGATTCTAGAAATCAACCCAGAGTACATTGAAACATTATTGTGTGATTATATTAGATAGAAATAAAATACTAACTTGATGATAGACAACTTTTAATTACTAGATTTATTTAATCAGTAAATCTAAGGATAATTAAATTGTGATTCCTTATTTACTTTGAAAAGGAAGATTAAACGTGTTTAATATAAAACAAATATAAGTAACGTTTTCTTTAAATGTGATTTTAGCCCTTTTTTACTAAATAATCTCAATACGTACCTTTACTAGTACCTGTATCCATCCTCTACTCTGAAGCATCACATATATATATATATTTAGCTTGTGAACTCAACCACTTCTCTCTGTTTTCCGAAGCCATGAATAAAAGTGGAATGTAAACTGAAACAGCAATTAAAAGATATGTTCTACTCTGAAGACCAGAGTAGAACATATCTTTGAACTGCCGATTAAACACAGTCTCTCATTCGCTTAGAAACGACCACCCGACCACCTGACCACCTGACCACCTGACACCTGATCACCTGACCACCTGATCATCTGACCACCTGACCACCTGACCACCTGATCACCTGATCACCTGACCACCTGATCACCTGACCACCTGACCACCTGACCACCTGATCACCTGATCACCTGACCATCTGACCACCTGACCACCTGATCATCTGACCACCTGACCACCTGACCACCTGATCATCTGACCACCTGATCATCGACCACCTGACCACCTGATCACCTGATCACCTGACCACCTGATCACCTGACCATCTGACCACCTGATCACCTGACCATCTGACCACCTGACCACCTGACCACCTGACCACCTGATCACCTGACCACCTGACCACCTGATCATCTGACCACCTGATCACCTGACCACCTGATCACCTGACCACCTGACCACTGATCACCTGACCACCTGATCACCTGATCACCTGACCACCTGACCACCTGACCACCTGATCATCTGACCACCTGACCACCTGACCACCTGATCACCTGACCACCTGACCACCTGATCACCTGACCACCTGACCACCTGACCACCTGATCACCTGATCACCTGACCATCTGACCACCTGACCACCTGATCATCTGACCACCTGATCACCTGATCATCTGACCACCTGATCACCTGATCACCTGACCACCTGATCACCTGATCACCTGATCACTGACCACCTGACCACCTGATCACCTGACCACCTGACCACCTGACCGTTGCACCTCGAACGGTTTGACATATTTACAACTCATTTGTCGTTTTTTATAATTATATAGTAATTATATTAAAAATATACATTTGTTTAATCTATATTCATTTATGTTTAAACTACCTAATAATATTAATAATGAATACATCAAATGTTGAGAATTTAGAAGTAATACAAAATACAAAGTAAAGAATATAATAAAAACAAATACAATTAGATACAACATCAATCAAATAAACATTTAAATGTAAAGAAAGGGTTAACAATTATCCAAATTATAAACCAGACTATAAATATGAATTAATTTAAAATGAGAGATGGCTTTAAATGACATTATGCAGTTGAGGGGTTTCCGAGCAGAACGGACAAATGAGAAAAGAACTTGTCGTTTGTTAAAAGACTCTGGAGTGACTTAAAGCTGAACAAACTGTTTTGATTGGTTCATGTAATTAAACACAGCTAACATTCATTTATCTAGTGAGTCGTGATTATGTGAGGCCGGTGGGAATGTGTCATTGAAACCGTGTCGAGACGAATGATCATAAAGGTGGTTTTCATTGTTGTAGTTTTAGAAAGACTAACATCAAAGGATGCTTTGAAGTCAACGGAGAGAAAGACTCTTTCATCCGTTTGAATTGTGCCACGAGTTACACACATGATGTTCGTCCATCTTAACAAATCATTTCCACGTCAAAAAAGTCGCAGTTTGTCGTAAAACTGTTGAAATATAAGACGATGAAAAATATGCAGCTAGAAAGACTACAAGTCCCAGAGTCCCGGTCCCGCATGCCGGCTCTCAGAACCCACTCACTCCCCTTGTGCGCCAGCTCTCAACGCGCCAGACTCGGAGTGATTTCCACCTCTTCTAATACTTTCCGCCTCGTTCTACAAGAATGAAGTGAAATGTTCAAAGTGACATCCGTCTGGGTGTGTGGTGCATGATGGGAGTTGTAGTTCATTGAGCGTTTCACACAAACAAAGTGTTGCACAGTTTTACGACACATTTTAATTTTGACTTGCAAAATGATCTTTGAAATGGACAAACATCATGTGTGTAACTCGTGGCACAATTCAAACGGGATCGAAAGATAATCTTTCTCTCTCCGTTGACTTCAATGCATACTTTTCCTAAATAAGGTCCCTGGAGCTCCACCGGAGGGGGAGGGGCTTCGCTTCTCTATCGACAGGACGTGTTATGACGTTCATCCAGCTGACCAATCACTGATTAGCCTCTCCCTCAGGAGGCGGAGCCACACCCCAGGGCATGCTGGGTAAGTAATGAGTAAGCCACTCCCCCCAGCTGCTCCTTGCCCCCTCCCCCTCCCCCTCCCACCCCCCCACCACCCACTCCTTCTCCCCCCTCCCCCCCCGCCTCCTCCCTCAAAATAACGCTGTAGCGCTTCCTGGAATCCCCCATTCTCCTCCCCCTTTCCTCCCCCATGCTCCTCCCCCTTTCCTCCCCCGATACCTGACACTCCTCCATCACTTTCCTCCCCCCCACTTCCTCTTCTTTGCTCATCACTCGGTACATCGTGTTCCTGTAAACCCCCTCCGTCTCCCCCCTTTCTTCCTCGACTCCCCCCTCTCTATGGACGTACAGAACTGAGCGATACACAGCACTCCCCTCATCCCTCCCTTCCCTCGTTAACAGCCTAACGCCCTCCCGCCTCCTCGTTAGAGCCGCGCTAATTGGCTTGTAGACCCGCCGGTACCAGAACACCATCCTCGCCACGGTCGCCAAAATGGCCGCCGCCGCCGCCAAGCACAGCAGGAAGCAGCCGACGAAAAGCCAGAAACAGAAAACCCCGGCGCCTCGGACGCTGCGAAATCTACCGGTTACTGAGTCATCGCCGGCGGTTGTTGTTGCCTTGAAAAGAAAGGGTACTCAGATAAAAATTATGAATTTAAAATACATTACAACTAGAATACAAAATGAGATGGTGGTGGTTGTTACCTTGGTTGTGGTGGTTGTTGCCATGGGGGTGGTGGTTGTTGCCATGGGGGTGGTGGTTGTTGCCATGGGGGTGGTGGTTGTTGCCATGGGGGTGGTGGTTGTTGCCTGGTGTGGTGGTTGTTGCCATGGGCGTGGTGGTTGTTGCCATGGGCGTGGTGGTTGTTGCCATGGTTGTGGTGGTTGTTGCCATGGGGGTGGTGGTTGTTGCCATGGGGGTGGTGGTTGTTGCCATGGGGGTGGTGGTTGTTGCCATGGGCGTGGTGATTGTTGCCTTGAAAAAAGGGTTCAAAATGCATTATAAACAGTTTGAGGATGTTACAAACAGAAATGGCTTTTATAGGACGTCTAAGGAAATTCATTTGAATACAAAACTAGAATGAAAAATGAGATGGTGGCGGTTGTTACCTTCGTAGTGGTGGTGGTCGTCTTGGCGGTAGTTAAAGGATCAGTTTGGGCGTTTGTTGGCGTAATGTTGGCAGGACTTTCAGTTGAGGGTCTGCTGGTAGGAAGGGTGGGTTGAGGGCCCGATTGCCCGTCACCTCTGACCCCGGACCTTAAGTGATCTGACCATTCAGTTACCTCTACAAACGTCGGTGTCAAAGGAGAAGGAGGGGTCGGAGGTGTAGGAGGGAAAGCAGTAGTAGCAGTATGAATGGGAGTATAACTATAATCTAGTGGACACAGCTCAGATTCTTCAACATCCAGTACAGCTGTTGCCTTATGCCTCGGAGGAGAGTCGCACACCTGAGAACAGAAAGCGAACGGCAGAAATAATTATTTTGAATTCGCATCAAGGCAGCAACCTGTCATCAGACTTTCCATGGCCGGTTCTCACCACGCTCAAAGCGTCGGTCGTGACGATTGGTCCATTCCGCACGTACACGTTGAATTCATATTCATCAAGGTATCTGCGCAGGTAACCGAGGGAACAGGAGCAGGCCCAGGGATTGGCCGAGAGGAAAAGGTACGGCACCTCCTCCTTCGGGCTGAACCAATCGTCAGGCATCGTCAGGACCTGAAACAAAAAGGTTTGAGATCCCCACTACAGGCAAGACAACGGACATGTAAGGACTGTTGTTCCTTTCCCCACCGTGTTGTTCTCGATGTACAGGGTCTCGATCACAGCGAGGGGTTGTAGCATGAGCTGAGGAAGAACCTGGATTCGATTGGACGATAAGTCCAGGATCTAACAGGTGCGAGTTAGAAGAGAGACAAGTTGAGCGTTCTTCGGTAAGAAAACTAAAGGCCAAAAGGTATAGGTAAATAATTCTTAACTTCCTAACATGATTCCTTCACGGCACGTATCCTAACTTCCTAAAATGCTTCCTTCACGGCATGTATCCTATCTTCCTAAGAAGCTACCTTCACAGTGTATGTCCCATCTTCCTAACAAGCTTCCTTCATGGCATGTATCCTATATTCCTAACAAGCTTCCTTCATGGCATGTATCCTAACTTCCTTAGATGCTACCTTCACAGTGTATGTCCTATATTCCTAACAAGCTTCCTTCATGGCATGTATCCTATCTTCCTAACAAGCTTCCTTCATGGCATGTATCCTAACTTCCTTAGATGCTACCTTCATGGCGTAGATCCTATCTTCCTAACAAGCTTCCTTCTACATCCTTCAGCATGCATCTTCCCTTGCTAGCAGACGGCCTGACCTCCAGCTTGCTGAGTCCGGAGAAGGTGTTGTCGCTCAGAGAAACCACGGCGTTGCCCTCCAGGTAGAGTTCAGTCAGCGCCGGGCAGGCGGAGAAGGATCCATCAGGGAGGGAGGTCAGGCGGTTCGACCCCAGCCGGAGGACACTGAGGCTGGGGAGGATCGGAGCGGAGCTGGGGGTCAACTCTGGAACCTGGAGACACGGGAAGTCAAGAAACTTTAAATACTAAACGTGAACGACGACTAAAACAAGAGATATTCATATTGGTCCTTGTCCTACACCCTAACCTCTCAATGAGGTACCTTCTTGTTCTGCATCCTATCTTCTTAATGAGCTAACTTCATATTGTCGTCTTAAAGCTAGCTAACTCATTGGTTTCCCTGCTGACAGGCTACAACCACAACGTGCATCCTACGTTTCCAGCTAGCTTCCTTCACGTTCTGCATCCTAGTTATTTCAGACCTCGGGCGATTCGACTGAAGGTAGAGATATAATATTGATTCATATCAATGTCCTCAGTGAGCCTGGACACACAGGAAATAGAGACATGTGCATAAATTAAAATGAGAGATATCGTTGATTCCGGATTCATCCGACACCTTGTTTCCAGTGAGGTCGATCTCGTAGATCTCCGTGAAGATCTGGAAGGAGGACCAGGAGAGGCTGGAGAACAGGTTCTGGGGAAACAACAGAACCTAAAAAAACAGTAGAAGAAGAAAGACTGTAAAAGCAGTTTCCTGTCAAAGTGCTGCCGCCTTATCGCTCTGGAACAGGAAGACCGTTTCCGCGCTGTGGTCCCGCCCGTCGGAGAGTCAGCTGTTAGCTACAGCATGTGTAATAAAACATGGGTCATCTGGATTATTCTGCTTCACTCACTTTGGTTATTTAGTTTTGATGATTCAGCACAAAATGCTGAGCAAGTTCGAGGCTTGATCAGAATCAGGAGCGGTTTTATAACCCGGTTTACACATACAAGGAATTCGCTTTGGAATATCGAAGTCGGTTTAAAATAAAAATATATTATATATATATTCATTTTTTCATTTCTTTCACTTTTTTTTCTTGCCATAAGTTCCTCTAAAGTTTAATCTCTTTCAAAATGTCCACTTTTAACTTGGACCATATTTCTCTGTGTATAAAACGGTTTCATTTCACACACTGAAGTTAGAGTTCCCCTCTCGGGTTACCTTGGTCGCCGGTTCGAGTCCCGCCGGTACTCCGGTGAATCCCGCCGCCGTGCAGTTTTCCTTTGTCCGGTGGTCCTTATCTCTGCCGCCTTGACAACCGGGAACCGCTGTTACCGGAGCAACGAGGAGGACGAAGAGGAGGAAGATGAGGAAGATGTGCATTCTGGGAAATACCTGCAGCTCCTGAGAGAAACTGAAGACACTGAAGGAACCCTCCGACTGTACTCTGCTCTGTCTGTCTGTCTGTCTGTGTGTGTGTCTGTGTGTCTGTGTGAGAGAGTGTGTCTGTGTGTGTGTGTGTGTGTGTGTCTGAGTGAGTGACAGCTGCTGAATCAGGAAGTGTGATAAGACTCAGCTGTGTGTCTGTTGATAGCATGTGCTTCTCGGTACATATATCAACATATATAAGTTTTGTATATGTTTGTTTTACGATTCAGAAATATATTTAATTAAAACTTAAGAATAATAATTAGAAGAAGACATCATTGGAAAACAAGGGGAAAGAAAGTCACACGTTTCCAAGTTAAAACGTACCAATTTAAGATTAAATATGATCAAACTAAAACAGAAGACCAGGGCTTTCCTCGTTAAGGGACATTAACTTAAACTATGCGGAGTTATTCTAATTATTTACTTTGAACTATTTGATTAGTGTGTCGGACAAAACGATGAATGAAACACGATGGTGAAGAAATAAGGGGAAACAGTGACTCGTGATTTGTAGTGTTTCGCTGACAGTTTATTGCCGCC
>CM070489.1:140000-152500 GCA_036324585.1 Champsocephalus esox
AGGCAGAGTCCATGATGGGTGTCTGAGGCAGACGACCCAGTGGCAAGGCAGAGTTCATGGTTGAGTCCTCGGGCGGACGACCCGGGGGCAAGGCAGAGTCCATGATGGATCTCTCAGGTGGACGGCCCGGGGGCAAGGCAGAGTTCATGGTTGAGTCCTCGGGCGGACGACCCGGGGGCAAGGCAGAGTCCATGATGGGTGTCTCGGGCGGACGACCCAGGGGCAAGGCAGAGTCCATGGTGAAGTCCTCGGCTGGGAAACTCAGGAGACCAGGCACAAGGACGGGCAGGAGCTGATGGAACCCCTGGAGTGTCAGGCATAGACAAGACCCTGGACGGAACCTGGGCTGGTGTCAGTGGGACCCACGACGGAGCAAGGGCTGGTGTCGATGGGACCCGAAACAGGACAGGACAAAGTGTTGGCAGGAAACTCGGCGGAGCAGGTCTCGGCGGGACCCCCAACGGAACAGGACATGGAGCTGTCAGGACCCCTGACGAAATAGGTGTCGGCTGGACCGCCAACGGCACAGGACATAGGGTTGGCAGGACCCCTGACGAAACAGTAGTCAGCGGGGCCTCCAGCGGCGCAGGGCATAAGGTTGGCAGGACCCCCGCCAGAACAGTAGTAGTCAGGGCCTCCAACCACACAGGACATGGGGTAGGGACTTGAGAGGGAACTCGAGAGGAGACTTGAGAGGGAACTCGAGAGGAGACTTGAGGTGACTTGAGAGGGAACTCGAGAGGTGACTCGAGAGGGGACTGGAGAGGGGACTCGAGAGAGAGGACTGGAGAGGGGACTGGACAGGGGACATGAAAAGGACCTTAACAGGGGACTCGAGAGGGAACTTGAAAAGGACCTTGACAGGGGACTCGAGAGGGAACTTGAGCGTGGACTCGAGGGGGAAACTGAGAGGTGGCTTGAGGGGGAACTCGAGAGATGACTTGAAAGGGAACTCGAGAGATGAATGGAGAGGGAACTTGAAAAGGAACTTGACAGGGGACTCGAGAGGGAACTTCAGATGGTCTGTAAGCCGACAGGGCACAGGAAGCTGGCATCGGCTGAAGAGCCAGTACTGGAGCCAAAACTGGAGTCGGGACCATGGCTGCTGGGGCCGGCACTGGAGCAGTCCGCAGGGGAGGGATCAAACGATTCACCTTTTCAGCCAGCTGCTGCAGCTGTAGAGATGTCTTCCTGAATCTCTGCCGGGCGTCCTCTCTGCTCTTGTATTCTCTGGGTGGCCAAACCCAGCTATTCCTCGTGGGGAAACACGTTCACGCCGCGTGCTGACAGAGCGGCGTGAAGTGTTCTTGGGTCGGCTGGGTCCATAATGGTCAGTTTGTTCTGTTAAGACCTCAGGCACTTAGGAGGTAGGACCCAATTGCACGACCCGGGAGACAGAGGTAAAGTATTGGAAAGATACTTTATTTTTTCCAAAAAAAACCACGATGGTCTCTAACTAATCTCAGATTGAGATGACACAAAACTGAGAACAAAACGATAATCGCTCACGTGGTGAGGAACAACACTTTTGAGCACAAAAGAGCATAGACCTGACCAAGACAAGCAACAAGGCCTTCCATGGCAAAAGACAATACGAACTGCCACTGAACGCTGGGAGACAGGGGTAACATTATTATTATTTTACTTTTTCCATTTTTAATATAAAACAAATATATAAGTAACGTTTCCTATAAATGTGATTTTAGCAATTTTTTTGTAAATAATCTAAATATTTACACCTTTATTTCATCCTCTCCTCTGAAGCATCCACACACACATATATATATATATTATATATATATAAATATTAAAATTAAATATGGAATTCATTATTTTGCATCTCTTTTTTGTCTGTTTCCCGACCCCATGAATAAAAGTGGAAATGTAAACTGAAACGCTTCTCCACAACAGGCTCCTCTGCATTCACCTGCTTCGTGAGTCTGGTTGTAACTCTGACATATTTCCTCATAACCATCAGCTGTTTATAAATAGCGATTAGCATATAACATAGCTTCGTGCTAAGAGATCAAGTTTAATTTAAAGTTTGTTTATTTAGAATCCGACAGTGTGGATCTGAACCAGCTGAAGAAATGATGAGCATTAAAGAAGCTTCCGGGCATGCGTAATAGCAATTATATTAAATATATATATAAATAAACGATATCTATATTTATTTATGTTTAAACTACCTAATAATATTAATAATGAATAAATCAAATGTTGAGAATCTAGAAGCAATACAAATACAATGTAAAGAATATAATAAAAACAAATACAATTAAATACAACATCAATAAAATAAACAATTTAAATGTAAAACAAGGGTACAACAATTATCCAAATTATAAACCAGACTACAAATAGTAATGAATTTAAAATGAGAGATGGCTTTTAAATGATATTATTCAGTTGAGGGGTTTCCAAACAGAAAGGACAAATGATGACTTTTGTATCGTTTATTTAAAGTTATTAAATGACTCTGATTCTGACTCTAAAAGCGTGTTGAGGGTTAGGGTTAGAATGATATTATAGGTGGTTTATATTTTTGTAGTTTTCCAAAGAGTAATATTTGATATACTTTCTAATAGAATGAAACACAGAAGATAGACAGGAAGTGACGTCATAACTCTTATCCAATTATGTTTACATTTAGATTTTAGTCATTTCAAATGTCACAACAGAAAATAATAATCATGACGTTCATCCAGCTGACCAATCACTGAGCAGCCGCTCCCTCAGGAGGCGGGGCCACGGTCCAGGGCATGCTGGGTAAGCAATGAGTAAGCCACTCCCCCCAGCTGCTCCTTGGCTCCTCGGGGTTGGTGGTTGTTGCCTTGAAAAAAAAGGGTACTCAAATAAAAATGAATTTAAAATGCTTTATACCAAACAGTTTACAGTTAAATGGCTTTTATAGGACATCTAAGGAAATTCATTTGAAGACAAACATATAATTCAAAATGAGATTGTGGTGGTTGTTGCCCTGGGGGTGGTGGTTGTTGCCCTGGGGGTGGTGGTTGTTGCCTTGGGGGTGGTGGTTGTTGCCCTGGGGGTGGTGGTTGTTAACTTGAAAACAGTTTCCATTGGCTTTGTTCCGTCTCTACGTATCGGATGCTCCGGCTCTGGTGGACACAGCTCAGATTCTTCAACATCCAGTACAGCTGTTGCCTTATGCCTCGGAGGAGAGTCGCACACCTGAGAACAGAAAGCGAACAGCAGAAATAAGTCTGCTTTTTATTTTGAATTCGCATCAAGGCAGCAACCTGTCATCAGACTTTCCATGGCCGGTTCTCACCACGCTCAAAGCGTCGGTCGTGACGATTGGTCCATTCCGCACGTACACGTTGAATTCATATTCATCAAGGTATCTGCGCAGGTAACCGAGGGAACAGGAGCAGGCCCAGGGATTGGCCGAGAGGAAAAGGTACGGCACCTCCTCCTTCGGGCTGAACCAATCGTCAGGCATCGTCAGGACCTGAAACAAAAAGGTTTGAGATCCCCACTACAGGCAAGACAACGGACATGTAAGGACTGTTGTTCCTTTCCCCACCGTGTTGTTCTCGATGTACAGGGTCTCGATCACAGCGAGGGGTTGTAGCATGAGCTGAGGAAGAACCTGGATTCGATTGGACGATAAGTCCAGGATCTAATAGGTGCGAGTTAGAAGAGAGACAAGTTGAGCGTTCTTCGGTAAGAAAACTAAAGGCCAAAAGGTATAGGTAAATTATTCTTAACTTCCTAACATGATTCCTTCACGGCACGTATCCTAACTTCCTAAAATGCTTCCTTCACGGCATGTATCCTATTCTAGAAGCTACCTCACAGTGTGTCCTATCCTAGAAGCTACCTTCACAGTGTATGTCCTATCTTCCTAAGAAGCTTCCTTGATGGCATGTATCCTATATTCCTAAGAAGCTACCTTCACGGTGTATGTCCCATCTTCCTAACAAGCTTCCTTCATGGCATGTATCCTATATTCCTAACAAGCTTCCTTCATGGCATGTATCCTAACTTCCTTAGATGCTACCTTCACAGTGTATGTCCTATATTCCTAACAAGCTTCCTTCATGGCATGTATCCTATCTTCCTAACAAGCTTCCTTCATGGCATTTATCCTAACTTCTTTAGATGCTACCTTCATGGCGTAGATCCTATCTTCCTAACAAGCTTCCTTCTACATCCTTCAGCATGCATCTTCCCTTGCTAGCAGACGGCCTGACCTCCAGCTTGCTGAGTCCGGAGAAGGTGTTGTCGCTCAGAGAAACCACGGCGTTGCCCTCCAGGTAGAGTTCAGTCAGCGCCGGGCAGGCGGAGAAGGATCCATCAGGGAGGGAGGTCAGGCGGTTCGACCCCAGCCGGAGGACACTGAGGCTGGGGAGGATCGGAGCGGAGCTGGGGGTCAACTCTGGAACCTGGAGACACGGGAAGTCAAGAAACTTTAAATACTAAACGTGAACGACGACTAAAACAAGAGATATTCATATTGGTCCTTGTCCTACACCCTAACCTCTCAATGAGGTACCTTCTTGTTCTGCATCCTATCTTCTTAATGAGCTAACTTCATATTGTCGTCTTAAAGCTAGCTAACTCATTGGTTTCCCTGCTGACAGGCTACAACCACAACGTGCATCCTACGTTTCCAGCTAGCTTCCTTCACGTTCTGCATCCTAGTTATTTCAGTCCTCGGGCGATTCGACTGAAGGTAGAGATATAATATTGATTCATATCAATGTCCTCAGTGAGCCTGGACACACAGGAAATAGAGTGTGCATAAATTAAAATGAGAGATATCGTTGATTCCGGATTCATCCGACACCTTGTTTCCAGTGAGGTCGATCTCGTAGATCTCCGTGAAGATCTGGAAGGAGGACCAGGAGAGGCTGGAGAACAGGTTCTGGGGAAACAACAGAACCTAAAAAAACAGTAGAAGAAGAAAGACTGTAAAAGCAGTTTCCTGTCAAAGTGCTGCCGCCTTATCGCTCTGGAACAGGAAGACCGTTTCCGCGCTGTGGTCCCGCCCGTCGGAGAGTCAGCTGTTAGCTACAGCATGTGTAATAAAACATGGGTCATCTGGATTATTCTGCTTCACTCACTTTGGTTATTTAGTTTTGATGATTCAGCACAAAATGCTGAGCAAGTTCGAGGCTTGATCAGAATCAGGAGCGGTTTTATAACCCGGTTTACACATACAAGGAATTCGCTTTGGAATATCGAAGTCGTTTTAAAATAAAAATATATTATATATATATTCATTTTTTCATTTCTTTCACTTTTTTTTCTTGCCATAAGTTCCTCTAAAGTTTAATCTCTTTCAAAATGTCCACTTTTAACTTGGACCATATTTCTCTGTGTATAAAACGGTTTCATTTCACGCACTGAAGTTAGAGTTCCCCTCTCGGGTTACCTTGGTCGCCGGTTCGAGTCCCGCCGGTACTCCGGTGAATCCCGCCGCGGTGCAGTTTTCCTTTGTCCGGTGGTCCTTATCTCTGCCGCCTTGACAACCGGGAACCGCCGTTACCTGAGCAACGAGGAGGACGAAGAGGAGATGAGGAAGATGTGCATTCTGGGAAATACCTGCAGCTCCTGAGAGAAACTGAAGACACTGAAGGAACCCTCCGACTGTACTCTGCTCTGTCTGTCTGTCTGTCTGTGTGTGTGTGTGTGTCTGTGTGTCTGTGTGAGAGTGTGTGTGTGTGTGTGTGTGTGTGTGTGTGTCTGAGTGAGTGACAGCTGCTGAATCAGGAAGTGTGATAAGACTCAGCTGTGTGTCTGTTGATAGCATGTGCTTCTCGGTACATATATCAACATATATAAGTTTTGTATATGTTTGTTTTACGATTCAGAAATATATTTAATTAAAACTTAAGAATAATAATTAGAAGAAGACATCATTGGAAAACAAGGGGAAAGAAAGTCACACGTTTCCAAGTTAAAACGTACCAATTTAAGATGAAATATGATCAAACTAAAACAGAAGACCAGGGCTTTCCTCGTTAAGGGACATTAACTTAAACTATGCGGAGTTATTCTAATTATTTACTTTGAACTATTTGATTAGTGTGTCGGACAAAACGATGAATGAAACACGATGGTGAAGAAATAAGGGGAAACAGTGACTCGTGATTTGTAGTGTTTCGCTGACAGTTTATTGCCGCCATGTTTCTGCAGGTAGAGCCTGAGATTGATCCTGATGCAACAACAGACAGAAAACAAACTCTCAGCCAATGGGAGGAGGGCTAGACCATGATGTCATCGAGTCCTGAAGGATTCTGAGGTTGTGATTGGATAAGGCCCCCCTCCTCCTCCTCCTCTTCAAACCGCCCAAAGAATAATAAAAACTAAACAGACGATTCAAGAAAAATCAGATTTATAACGTGACGCACACTTTAGATTATGATTCTAAATTAACCCGGAAACACACACACTCACACACACACACACACGGACGTCCAACACACACACACTTGCATGAGGGCGAAGAAGCTCCCTTTAGCAGCAACAGAACCCGATATTAAAGACACTTTTATACTAAACGATAGTTGTATTAATAATAGTGACAGTGACGTCACAAAGCACAAATGTAGGCGGGGTTAAAATACAGGAAGTAAATGAGTAAACAAAAAAAACAGCCAATCAGAAAAGCCCAAGCTGGAAAGAAAAAAGAAAAATCGTAAAAAAGGAAATCTCCCATCATGCCCGGCGGTGGCGGCAGGTAATAATCGAGATTGTCCTGTGATTGGTTGATTCCAGAGACATGCTTCTCCGGCCAATCACAATCACTTCCTGTGTTTTTGTCATCACCTTGTAAAAAATAAAGAAAGGTCTTAAAGTCACGGAGCGCAATTAAGCCCCCTTCGTCATCTCTCCCACAATGCATTGCTCTGTGTGGGACGGGGTTCAGGCAGTGCCGAAAACTCCCAGCTGACAGTAAACGCGTCATCATTCATGGAGGGTAAAAAAAACCTCAAAGCTGCATTCAAGGACATTTGGGAAGTTGGAAATATACGGTTGGTTTTACAACTTCACTTTTACACGCCCCATAAATAAATCTCACGCTTTATTAAAAATGACTTCCTGTTGGGTTTAAGGCGTGGTCCCAAGAGTCTTTTTTGTAAGTCTACATGCGAAACACCTGCCTTCGAAACTTCGTACATTTCCGATAAACGTTCCACGAGGGCTGCTTCGTTTAACCCAAGCGTACTTCCGCACTTTAAGGCCACGTTTCTTCGTAAGCCTGTTCTTTGATAATTGTATATCATTGGACTGTAATTCTTTATTTTATAGCCACCACACTTTATATCAACTGTAACACGTGTTTTCTGCTATTTCCTGACAATTCAAACTAAATACTTGATTAATGAAGTTTTGACCGTATGTTGACGACATTGCTTTTAAAGTGAAATTAAATGCAACGTGAAATTGAGAAAAAAGCCACACATTCCCAACTTCCCAACGTCTCCTGAAGGCAGCCGTTTATTCCTCGTCCTTCACGGACATTATAACTTTTTTAATCGTCGTTTTTAATCGTAAAATTAAACAGAACATGTAACTTCAAACACAAAGTCTCTTTTCCTTCGGTCTCAAACTACATTTCCCAGAGTTCCTTGCTCACACGGGCCTTGCATAATCCATCTCCCATGTCTGTTAAATAAGTCACATCACTTACATTTCCCACGATTGCCAGAGACAGTGAAGGTGACATATTGAACACATTTTATATAATATATTTCGCAGCCCGTTTTAAAATAGATTCTTTATAAAAACAAACTTCAAATATACACACAACGCTTTAAAATCATCCAACATGTGAGTTCACTTCTTCCGTTTCCTTACACCGTCCATTAACCCATCTGTCTGTCTGTCTGTCTTTATAACCGTCTGTCGTCGCAGCTCTCTTTGGTTTATAGCACTTAGCGCAGCATTCAGGTACACACGGGAGAAACAGGAACTACGAACTCCAATAATCAGATTTCCGTCTTCAAAACCATAAGCAAACAGATTTAAAATGGAGTTTGTTACGGCTAGCTCATACTGTAGATTTTAAACGTAGGTATTTTTTCATCTGAAAAAAGTTCAATTTTATGAAGTCTTAGAAACTGTAATTTCCCATCCACCATGAATGCTGCTTTGGCTAGGCTAAGCTAAGCTAATACTTTCCCTTCCCTCTACTTATTGCTCAGGCTAGCTTGCTGACCCGAGCTAACGGAAACCTCTCTGGCTGTATCGAGCTAGTTAGCCTCCTGGGCTAACAGCGGCTAACAGAGAGGAGCTCATTCAACTCAGAGAAAAACAAACCAACGTACTTCATCTTTAAGTCCAAAAACACAACAACAGGAGACTTCAAGGCACTGTTTTAAAAACGGCTTATCATCAACGCAGCAATTCATAACATCTGATAACTTCCTTCCTGTTTGAGAGCATGACAAACAGCAACAAGAAACAAGAGCTAACGCGTGCTAACGCCTGCTAACGCCTGCTAACGCGTGCTAACGTAGAAGCTAGTCAGTGTATGTTCCCAGGGTCCTGTGTTCCCTAGCTTAGTGTCTTTTTACGCCTTTCTTTGGAAGTCCATATCTCCAAAACAGCCGAGCGAGATGTTACCGTTCAAATTGCATTTTAAACGTTACTTTTTCATAGTTTGTCTGACATTTTAACGACAAAGTTGTCAGTTAGCAAACTCGTAAAAAGGCAGTTTATAACAAGAACACATAACCCAGAGAACAACTCTCCTAGCAGCAACACACACACACACACACACACACACACACACACACACACACACACACACACACACACACACACACACCACACACACACACACACACACACACACACACACACACACACACACACACACACACACACACACACACACACACACACACACACACACACACACACACACACACACACACACACACACACAAACCAGGAGTGGAGGTACAGGATGTGTGTGACGGGCTGCTCTAGTGTTGGTAAGGTGCTTAAACACAAACACGCGGCAGCCAATCAGAGTGCTCGCTGCTGTCAGATGAGCGTGTCCTTGTTGATCACAGCAGCCAACCAGAGCGCTCGCTGCGATCACATGTCCTTGTTGTTTTTGAGGTCCGGTGCGCTAAACTGCCTCCTCATTCGTGGAGGAGTGTTGAAGCCCCACCCCCCCATCAGCATCATGTCGGGGGGGGGGTGCCGCGGCAGGCTGTGGTAGCTGTTGTGCGGCGGCCCCCCTGGTGCCGGCTGGAATGGTGCATTGTGGGGGCTGTAGTACGGGTAGGGGGGGAACTGATGGGGTGGTGGTGGGGGTTGGTTATAATTGAAGCCGCCTCCCCCTCCTCTCGGCCCGGGCGACGCCCCCCTCCTCTGTTTCGGTCGCCCATGGTGATCGTTATCATAGTTACTGTTGCCGTGGTGGGCGGAGCCGTCAAACGAGTTGCGTCGGTAACGGCGGTTCTGCGGCTGCTGGTTCGCCTGGTTACCGTGCTGGTTGTTGAAGAAGCCGCCTTGGTTACGCTGTTGTTGTTGTTGTTGTTGTTGTTGTTGTTGTTGTTGTTGTTGTTGCCAGTTGCGGTGAGGGCTGGGGCTTCGCATTCGAGGAGGTGGCGGAGCTTGTTGCAGGAAGGGGAGGGGCAACAGGCCCTGATGAGGGGGGGGTGAGGGAGAAGCTTTACCCTCCCCACCCCCTCCTCCTTCCTCGCCCCCCTCACCCAGTCCCAGTGCCAGTAGGGCGGCGGTCGCTGGTCCCCATGACAACCGGTGAGCAGGGTTACTCTTAAAAGGGAACTTCAGCTTGCACTCCTGGGGGGGGATGAAGCGCCCGGTGCCAGGGAGGTGGACCGGGACCACAGGGGAAGGAACACCTGAGGGGGGAAAGGGAGAGAGAGAGAGAGAGGGGGAGGGGGAGAGAGAGAGAGAGAGAGAGACAGAGGGGAGGGGGAGAAGGGGAAGACAATCGTTAGGTATCTCCTCAAAATCAATTCAAGACAAATGTACCTTTTGAAGACCATCAAAGCTCATGGTCTCATTGCCACGCCCCTTTCCCCAATTCTTGTTCATCCCGTTCTAACCCTGGACTCTGGTTCTCACCTGGACTCTGGTTGTGGTTCTGGTTCTAACCCTGGACTCTGGTTCTCACCTGGACTCTGGTTGTGGTTCTGGTTCTAACCCTGGACTCTGGTTCTCACCTGGACTCTGGTTGTGGTTCTGGTTCTAACCCTGGACTCTGGTTATCACCTGGACTCTGGTTGTGGTTCTGGTTCTAACCCTGGACTCTGGTTCTCACCTGGACTCTGGTTGTGGTTCTGGTTCTAACCCTGGACTCTGGTTCTCACCTGGACTCTGGTTGTGGTTCTGGTTCTAACCCTGGACTCTGGTTCTCACCTGGACTCTGGTTGTGGTTCTGGTTCTAACCCTGGACTCTGGTTCTCACCTGGACTCTGGTTGTGGTTCTGGTTCTAACCCTGGACTCTGGTTCTCACCTGGACTCTGGTTATGGTTCTGGTTCTAACCCTGGACTCTGGTTCTCACCTGGACTCTGGTTGTGGTTCTGGTTCTAACCCTGGACTCTGGTTCTCACCTGGACTCTGGTTGTGGTTCTGGTTCTAACCCTGGACTCTGGTTCTCACCTGGACTCTGGTTATGGTTCTGGTTCTAACCCTGGACTCTGGTTCTCACCTGGACTCTGGTTGTGGCTCCGCAGCTTCCCTCTGATGTTCTGCTGCTGCAGGTTCAGGATGCGCTGCTGTTCCAGCTTCAGCCACCGGAGGCGCCCCCTCCGGAAGGCCGGGTCCTCGTCCATCAGGCGCTTCACCCTGACCTCAGGCTTCTTAGGGGGCGTGTCTCCCTCTCCCCTAGGCCCCTCCCCCTCTTCACCAGGCTCCTCCTCCTCCCCATCTTCCTCCTCTTCTTCATCCTCCCCCATGAGAGGAGACCCTCCCCCCTCCTCTTCCTCTTCATCCTCTTCCTCCCCCTCCACGGGGATGATGGACTCCATCTTTATCATCCGGTCCCTCAGAGCCCGGATCTCATCGTCCTTCATGTTGTTCTGCAGCTTCACTTCCTGCAACACACACACACACACACACACACACACACACACACACACACACACACACACACACACACACACACACACCACACACACACACACACACACACACACACACACACACACACACACACACACACACACACACACACACACACACACACACACACACACACACACACACACACACACACACACACACACACACACTTATGTTTACTCTTATGCTCAGCTAAGCTAAACTGAAACGATTTTTGTAAACATAATAAATACAAATGAATCAAAATGATAAATAAATAATCAACCAATGAATAAATAAATATAATGTATTTCTAAATCCACCCTCTCACCTCCAGGATGTCGGTGAGTTTGTCGATGTGAGCCTTCAGGTCGTACATGTTGTTTTTCTTCTGCCCCCCATCCCCCGTCTCCCCCGCTACCCCCCCCCTCCTCCGTGGGGGGGCTCCTCTCCTCTCCGATGCCCACAGTATCGCAGACGTCCTGGGACACGAACCTCCAGCTGTCCCTCTCGTTCGGGTCCTTCTTCGAGTACATCCGGCTCAACTCCTTCATCTTCACGATGGCCAACGCCTCGATTTCCTGCCGCGACTGCCGGAAGTCCCCCAGCGCCACCTGGTGGAGGGAGGTAGGCAAACGGACTATCAGAAGACAATGCAAACTTTTTTCTCAAAATCTCAGAAATAGGATTTCTTTCTAACAATTCGGACTTTATTTGAAAATACTCAAATTTCTAACTTTTCTCTCAAATTCACAACATTTTTAATTTGTTGCTGAAAACCGTAGAGACTGAAGTCCCGACTGCCACTCAGCTGTCCATTGATGTATCAAGACTCAAGGCTTGCGTTGCGATGTGCACATGAGGCCACAGGCTCCCCAGTGCACACGGGGCCACAGGCTCCCCAGTGCACACGGGGCCACAGGCTCCCCAGTGCACATGAGGCCACAGGCTCCCCAGTGCACACGGGGCCACAGGCTCCCCAGTGCACATGAGGCCACAGGCTCCCCAGTGCACACGGGGCCACAGGCTCCCCAGTGCACACGGGGCCACAGGCTCCCCAGTGCACATGAGGGCACAGGCTCCCCAGTGCACACAGGGCCACAGGCTCCCCAGTGCACACGAGGCCACAGGCTCCCCAGTGCACACGGGGCCACAGGCTCCCCAGTGCACACGAGGCCACAGGCTCCCCAGTGCACACAGGGCCACAGGCTCCCCAGTGCACACGAGGCCACAGGCTCCCCAGTGCACACGGGGCCACAGGCTCCCCAGTGCACACGGGGCCACAGGCTCCCCAGTGCACACGGGGCCACAGGCTCCCCAGTGCACGCACAGCCTCTGGAACATGATATATCAGAGGCTATGGCTGCTCTCTCAGAAGAGCAGGTGCTGAACGGAGTCCTGAAGGAGAGCAGAGCTGGACGGGCGGCGCCTCTCACCTCG
>CM070489.1:157500-170000 GCA_036324585.1 Champsocephalus esox
AGAAATGTAGAACTGTAATGTAACTAGTAGAACGAGGTGAGTTTTAGCAGAGATTTAAAAAGTGACTCAGCAGTTGGGATTTGCACACTGTTTCAAAATAAGAGCTCGTCACAGGGCTTCACAATAAAAGCACAGACAGCTGGAGAGGTACAGAAAATGAGGTTTAAAAAAATATATACGATCAAATTAAAGCTAAAGAAGATAATGCAATATTCGTATGATATCAAAATAAAATATTTAAAGTATCTTCACCTTGTTTTAAAACGACGGCATCCTCGATCTGCTTCCCGTTAACGTACGTCTCCGCTCCGATTAACGGCTCCAGAGTCACCACCACTGAACACACACAGCACAGGGTTACACACACACACACGCACGCACATATAGAAACACGAGGGTTTGATACCTGACAGATTTCCGTGCAGCTTTCACAGAGAGAGAAGAAGAAACAGAGTCACTCACTGAACACACACACACGCACACACACACGCACGCGTGCGCACACACACACACACACAGACACAGACACACCTTCTCTTCTCTATTTGATACCTAATAGTTCCTCGCTTAAACCTGATTGAACGCCAATATTTTAAAAAATAAACTCTGCAATTGAAGTTGTCTATCCGTACATTTAGTCGACTCAATTAGTGATCATTTGAGGAAAATATAAAATAGAAACAGAGAAATCTTCTGAGGTTAAACTATAGTCACAAATCAACAAGAAAAAAATGTTAAAATAATATATATCTTTGCCAATTCAAGTGGTTTGATTCCTTAAAAAAAAAGTTCTTTCTTGCAATTTTATGGCTTGAAATATTCAGAAAATAACTTCTTATATTTTCTTTTAATTTTTAAACTATAATTTTTTGGTTAAAATCTGAAAAAAGAACGGTTTTCAGTCTGACCACCAGAGGGCGATATAACACAGACAGACAGACAGACATTACATTGACTTCCATGCATTTCCTGGAGACTTATCCTAACCTTAACCATAACCAACACATGCCTAACCCTCACCCAAGTCTTCACCCTAAAATTAATGATCCCCCTTATGGGGACCTCCAATTTGTCCCCATGAGGGAAGCGAGTCCCCACACGTGACTGTGTAAACAGATTTAGGTCCCCACAAGTATTGTAATGCTAGGACACACACACACACACACACACACACACACACACACACACACACACACACACACACACACACACACACACACACACACACACACACACACACACACACACACACACACACACACACACACACACACACACACACACACACACACACACACACACACACACACACACACACACACACACACACACACACACACACACAGTGTCTCACCTTCTCCCTGCTCGTTGGTCTCACTCACAAAAACACAGTGAATTTCTTTAATAAAATCTCCCGACAGTTTGATGTCCACGTCCTGCTGACCCACCCTGCACACAGCCACACACACAGTAACAACATTTAGTAAGACATAACTATGTGGTAATAATACAAAAGTCTTTTTTCACTAAAAATATTACGTTTTAAATCTCATCAATACTTTTTTTTTAATTGCTTTGACTGAAACAATCGCAAAATATCTCGTTAAATATCTCGTTAAATATCTCATTAAATATCTCGTTAAATATCTCATTAAATATCTTGTTAAATATCTCGTTAAATATCTCATTAAATATCTCATTAAATATCTCATTAGATATCTCGTTAGATATCTCATTAAATATCTCGTTAAATATCTCATTAAATATCTCGTTAAATATCTCGTTAAATATCTCGTTAAATATCTCGTTAAATATCTCGTTAAATATCTCATTAAATATCTCATTAAATATCTCGTTAAATATCTCATTAAATATCTCGTTAAATATCTCGTTAATCTCTAAAATGTATTATTTTTCCTGGTAAATCTCAAACACATGGACGAGTTGTTTAATCTCAGATGTCCAGAGTGTATTTTTCTAAATATTAATATATTCACAGTTATGTTCTGCCCCTAAACCCCTCAGAGTAAATGAATGAAATGTTATATATTAATACACAGATATACATATACAGCAGTACCTGGTGAAGCCCTCCTTGATGTAGTACAGCAGACACTCGGACATCAGAGGGTCCTCGTTCAGGTTCACCAGGTGAGGCGTCTGACACACACAACTTTATTTAAACACCTTACATTAACAGTAGGAGGGTTTATTGATGACATTACTATTGATATGATTTATGATATTTAGTAAACTCACGCCTTTAGGGGAGAAGACGCCCAGCGTGCCGCCGTCCTCTTTAATGGAGACGCCCATCTCCGCCAGGATCGTCTCCCTGAGGACATCATGAGATCAATCAAATACATTTAAGGTCAAAATAAATAAAGCAATAAAAACAACTAATTCTAAAAAACATATTTAATCTAATTAAAGAAAAAAGGTCTTGAAATTACAATAAAAAAAAGAGATAAAAATGAAATTGTCTGAGATTCTTTTCACAATTGAAGAAAACAAGGTATTTTTGCAAAGTGGAGAATAAACGTATTTTTATAATAATAAAGAAAAGTATTATTATTATTAGTATTATTTCGTATATCTTTTGTTGTTTTGATTTCACTGGATGGTTTTATAATTGCACATATAAAGGCCTCACCTCTCCAGACGGATGGACTCGGTCTTCCTCAGTTTCTCCTCCCACGTCTCGTTCAGCTCGGCGATCATCTTCTCCGTCTCCTGAAACATCGAGAGACACACATTACATAATATCATAATATATAATATATAATATAATAATATATCATAATATATAATATATAATAATATAATAATATATAATATATAATAAAATAATAATGTAATATATAATAATAATATATCATAATATATGATATATAATAATATAATAATATAAAAATATATAATATAATATAATAATATAATACTATAATATATAATAATATAATAATATAATAATATATAATATATCATAATATAATAATATAATATAATATATCATAATATAATCATATATAATTCCCACCAGCAGTCTCTCCGCTGCCTCCTCTTTGCTGATTGGCTCCTCTTCGTCATCCATCAGCTCATTGGGGGAGTCGTCTGACGCAGACTCCGCCTCCGCTCCTAAACAGGAAGCAGATTTTCAGAGTAAAATGTCAGGAAAACAGAGTTTATTAGAAGAACAACCACAGGGAGGTTAACAGGAGCTCAACCTGTAGCAATCAGAGAGATTCAGAACAAAACTACAAAAAACAGATGACAGAACACACCGGAGGGGGCGGAGCTATCCTTCTCTGCGATCCCATTGGCTGTCAGAGCCAGCTGCTGCAGGGAGGAGGGGGCGGGGGGGCTGCTGTTGTTCACTGAGACAGAGAGAGAGAGTATTAATATCGCACACACACAGACATGCATGCACACACACACAGACACACACACACGCGCACACACACGCACCGCAGCCACACTCTTTAAATACCCTGCTCTCACATACCACACATACCGTACATACCAAAACACAAACCACACACACACACACACACACACACACACACACACACACACACACACAGGCCGTGCTCGTTATATCACAGCTCTGTGTCAGAACGCTTTATGAAGCGGTTACCACGGTTACCACGTGCGGCAATATGAAAGAAAACACACTCTAATTGAAATGGGTTTTATTAGTAAATAATGATGTTCAAAATAAAATAGTCCCTCCGTTGCCTTCTGCACGAAACATGGTGCGAGGTGGTTGCTAGGCAACAACACTAACAGCAAGCGAACAGGTCAGACGGAGAGCGTTGGTCCATTATCTGGCTCTTATTCACATCCATGTGTTCCTTGCTGTTCGCTGTGCAGCACCAGCAGCATGCTCACAAGGACACTTGATAGGTTGCTGTTCGCTGTGCAGCCGCTGAAACCTGAGCAGCCTCAGCAGCATGCTCACGAGGTCACTTGGAGGTTGTTCTGGCTGCTGCTCGGCGAGGAGAGGATGTCGCTGCACCTTCTCCGGTCCCGAGACTCGGCTCCCAGCAGCTCTGGAGAGCGCTTCCTGTGGCCTCTAACGCTCATCATGTCTCTGCTTTGGTTCAAGACCCCGTCAGAAAGCTTTGATGGAGGTCCTTCTCCAGCTGGTCCGGCTGCTCTTCACGACGCTCTGCACGTCGTCCTGTAGGTGCTCTCTGGAGAGGCCCCCGAGGTCCAAGCTCACCTCACATGTTTCCATCTCATGCTTTGTAAGTTTGTTTCGTAACGGAGGAAATTTAAATATATTTATAAAACGGACAAGTCAAATCAAGCAATCTGATTGGTCGATAGCGTTTTTGCGGACCTCTTTGATTACAGATTTGAAAACATCGCTGCTTGCTTTAAAGGTAGCAGAAGCCGTGATGTCAGACCTTGGAGAGTATCTAGATACGCTGCCCTGAGCCCAGGGACCGCTCACTGAACACGTGTCTATGCAGCGCTGCGTAACGAGGGGGGGTCTGCCCGCTGCCATCACCACCCTGAGCTGTGTGCAGGGTCAGAGGGTCTGAGGGTCAGAGGGTCTGAGGGTCAGAGGGTCTGCAGCACAGAGAACTAAAGGCATTACGAGTTTTTCTGTATAACGCAGTATTTTGACTATTCAGCAGCTCCTGAGAGTACCGCTTGTATTAAAGTACGTGTTTCTGCATACGTTCTGTATATGTAGGTGTGTACTCGTGTACCTCCTCAGTGTACTACATGTCTGCACAGTGTATATAACGTGTGTAGTATTGGAGGCAGTACTTGTGTTCTGCAGCAGCTCTTGCAGCCCCTGGCTGAACAGCAGGCTCCGGAGGCGCTCCACCTCGTCCTTCAGCTCTCGGATCAGTCTGGCGTTCGGATCCTCGTTGATGATGGCGTTGCAGCGGATCTGTTTGGCTCGGTCTGCATACCTGTATATATATATATATTAGTGCTGTCAAAATTATCGCGTTTTTTTTTAATTAATTGCGTTAAAATATTTAACGCATGTGCAGAATGGCCCGCCCCATACGTGCAGACATAGTTGGCAGACTTAATGTTGCTTACTTTAACATCGTGTCTCACGGTGGGGCTAAGCCATCTCTTGGTGTAGCCTACCCCAGCCATACCCTGGCGCTGCCACTGGGGGCACGTATGGGGCGGGCCATTCTGCACATGCGTTAAATGCGTTAAATATTTTAACGCAATTAATTAGAAAAATTAATTACTGCCGTTAACGCGATAATTTTGACAGCACTAATATATATATATATATATTAATATGTGACGTGTGTATAAGAGAGTACTGCGGTATATATATATATATATATATATACAGTATGTGAGTATTTACCTCAGGGTGCTGAGTGTTTCCTCGTAGTTGATGTCGGCCGGACTCAGAGCCGCGATCATCGCCGTGCGGGAGTTCCCTCCTGAGGGAGAAACACATGTAAGACTTTTAAAAACCTTTCCACCAGATGTGCTCCAGCCTGAAGCATCCTCTCCAGCCAGCCTGAAGCATCCTCTGAGCTCCAGCCAGCCTGAAGCATCCTCTGTGCTCCAGCCTGAAGCATCCTCTGAGCTCCAGCCAGCCTGAAGCATCCTCTGTGCTCCAGCCTGAAGCATCCTCTGAGCTCCAGCCAGCCTGAAGCATCCTCTGTGCTCCAGCCCTCTCCGTGAACACAGAGCTGCAGATCCATAACGTCAGGGCACCCCCCACCCCCCACCCCCCACACCCCACGCCCTGAAGCCAGACCCTCTGAAGTGTGCACACGGTGGCGAGCAGTGAGTCTCTGAACCCAGGCGGACAGCAACACGTTTGATTGGTCGGCCGCTTCCTCTCAGGCCAGAGGACACAAACAGACCCACGACGTTACGCGGTGAGCGAGGTGCAGACTGACCCAGGTTCTCCTTCAGCAGCCAGGTGAGCACGGAGTCTCGGTAGGGGATGAAGTCGCTCCTCCTCTTCTTGTTGCTCTGCTACACATTCAGAAATCACATTAACACGATCACAAACGAGAACGAGACAAACCAGTTCAACTCTCAAGGGAACGAAGTGATGCTCTTACCATCTCCGCGAGCGCCGAGATGACCTTCCCCAGCGTGGTGAGGGACTTGTTGATGTTGGCTCCTTCCTGTTCAGAGAAACACGTGTTTTTATTAAACTGCAGAAAGCGACGATTAGATCGTTAAATATATATACAGATGTGACCTCTGACCTTTAGCCGGGTGCCCCTCGCCCCCGAAGAGTCGGCGCGTTCACTTCCTGCCAGATCCACCAGGCTGATCTTGCTCACCTGGACACACACACATTTTACATTTCAATAGAATACGATGTATTATCAGGACAGTAAATATGAGTCTTTCTGCACCTTCTCGGTGTCGAGGCCGGTCATCTGGTCTCTTCGTCTCTGAGTGAAGACGATGGTGAAGACGGCGTGAGATCGAGACGACGTCTCGTTCATGTTGGTCGCCGCCACCGTCCTGAAGACAGGAAACAGGAAGAAAGACAGATATGAGAATGGAAACCCACCCAGGAAGTCGACTCATCTGGACTACAGCTCCCAGAATGCCTTGTAATACAGGATGTGTTCTCCTTGTGTAGCAAATCTTATATCTACAGTCCCTCTGTTTGCTTATGATCAAATGATGTAGAGCATATGAACAAAGAAAATCATAAATATATAAATGAAATGCCGTTTTTAATCAATTTATTAATGTCTACGTTTACTTTAAAGGTTTTTTGGTGTATTTGATGTTATATTTATCGGCTTTATCGACGGCGTCCAGCAGAGGCCTGTCCTACGAAGCCGGTTCAACCTAACCTGATATGTTGGAGTTAGCCGGTTGGCCTAATCCAAAACACGCGCCCTCGCTAAACGGTCCTACGCCGCGGGTTATCAAGTGGATCGCTCAAGCCAGCCGTGTCCTAGCTTCGTAGTACAGGCCTCTGGTCTCGGATGATAGTTATATTATAGAATATAGTTTATATATTAATATAAAGACGTACCGCGCCTTGTTGCCGGCGTCCATCAGGTCTCGGATGTCGGGGAACCCGGTGACGGCGAGCTTTGAGAGATCCTCGACGTACGGGCCGAGGATCGGATGCTCTCGGACCCGAAGAGTCGAAGAAGACTTCGGATTCAAGAGGTCTCGAACGCGCTCGCAGTAAATCTCCATGTAGGACACCTGGAGGGTGAATGGAGATATCACACGTGAAATGCATGAAATATAAAGATTTTAGCCTTTTCAACTAAATGTTTCTAAACAATAAAAAATAAAACGTGTTTTTAAAATAAAGAAAACCATTTCACAAAATCAAGAACAATTATTTAGTTTTCTTAAACACAAAAGCAAAACGATCAAAATACATGAAAAATAATTCGAAAAGAACATTTTTCACAAAAAGTAACCGAGAATTATAGATTTCTTAATAAAAATCCAAAAAAGGTAGAAAAGTAAACACTGTTTGTTTTGATCAAAAATAAGAAACACATATTTACAAAGAAATGAAGAAAATACAATGTTTTGTTTCACAGAAAACCCGAAAAAATAAACACTACAAAATAATTGTACAAAGAAAAGGGATCAGAAACTTGATTGAGTTTTTACCTCCACAGAGTAGTTGAGGTCAGGATCAGCGTTCCCTCCTGTCCTCTGGAACAGGTCCTCACACAGCTGCAGGGGAGAGAGGGCTCAGTAGCATTCACTCATATATAACACAAATACATACCAGGTGAACTGAGATAAGTACCTGAGGAATGATGCCCCCCTGGCCCCCCCTAGAACCGCCCCTGAGGTGAACTGAGATAAGTACCTGAGGAATGATGCCCCCCTGGCCCCCCCTAGAACCGCCCCTGAGGTGAACTGAGACAAGTACCTGAGGAATGATGCCCCCCTGGCCCCCCCTAGAACCGCCCCTGAGGTGAACTGAGATAAGTACCTGAGGAATGATGCCCCCCTGGCCCCCCCTAGAACCGCCCCTGAGGTGAACTGAGACAAGTACCTGAGAAAGTATGCTCATAAATCATATATGATCAATCATATTCTTGTATGAACCCATAATGAGAATGCTTCTTGATGGTTTTTGAATATGTAGGTATGCTTACAATTGTAGTTGTTGCTGTTTGATAACTTTGCGTTTTCAAAAGAGGGTTTTGACAGCTTCATAGTATGTTGAATACTTAAAACGAAAGTTAGTTATAATCAAATATAATCAATTATATTCTTGTATAACCCACAATGAAAATGATTCATATTTTAGGTTTTTCTATATTTACAGCATAAACAAAACAAAGTGGTTTGTTAAGTTGAGTATAAGACCTATAATGATTTATGCCTTACTCTCTGATAAGAGAGCAGGCAGGTTCTTCCCTCCCCTCTCACAGCAGGGAGGGGGGCTCCGGACTCAAGGAGAAACACATGGAGGCCTCAAAAAGATGGTTATGTCATAGTCATAGAATATGTCTAGTCATGTTTTGTTTGTTTTTTTACACAAACTTGGGAAGGTGTGTCTTATGCCAGAGCCAATAGAATATGTTGGTTGGGTGTAGAGGAGGTGTTTTGGGGGTTTTCTATCCGGTTTTTTGAGCATAAAAAGACTGGCTTTTTTTGGATTTCCAAAAAAACTGAGACAAGTACCTGAGGAATGATGCCTCCCTGGCTCCCCCCTAGGACCGCCCCTGAGGTGAACTGAGACAAGTACCTGAGGAATGATGCCTCCCTGGCCCCCCCCTAGGACCGCCCCTGAGGTGAACTGAGACAAGTACCTGAGGAATGATGCCCCCCTGGCCCCCCCCCTAGGACCGCCCCTGAGGTGAACTGAGACAAGTACCTGAGGAATGATGCCTCCCTGGCCCCCCCCTAGGACCGCCCCTGAGGTGAACTGAGACAAGTATCTGACGAATGATGCCTCCCTGGCCCCCCCCTAGGACCGCCCCTGAGGTGAACTGAGACAAGTACCTGAGGAATGATGCCCCCCTGGCCCCCCCCTAGGACCGCCCCTGAGGTGAACTGAGACAAGTACCTGAGGAATGATGCCCCCCTGGCCCCCCCCTAGGACCGCCCCTGAGGTGAACTGAGACAAGTACCTGAGGAATGATGCCTCCCTGGCCCCCCCCTAGAACCGCCCCTGAGGTGAACTGAGACATGTACCTGAGGAATGATGCCCTCCTGGCCCGGCTCCTGCCTCCCCATCATGGTGTAACTCTTGCCTCCTCCGGTCTGTCCGTACGCAAAGATACACACGTTGTACCCTGGGAGGTAAACAACAACGTTAGTGTTGTTATTGTTGTTATTAGTAAATAAACAGTTGGATGATGATGAGCAGCCGTTACCCTCGAAGGCGTGCAGCAGCATCTCCTCTCCGATGTCTTTGTAAACCTGACGCTGACACGCAAACCCCGGCTCCTCCGCCTGAACATATCACACACACACATTCCTCAAATGAAATACAGTCATTCATTTCCATCTTTATTTATATCCTTAAAATCCATATAATTCATTATTTCTAAAAAATGAAATCCACATTTCTATCTCCTTAAAATCGAAATATACACTTTTTATCGACTAACTTATCAATACACATCCTAATTGATGTCCCTAACCCCACGGTGCGTGGAGCAGGATGCGCTCACCGCGGTGTGCGACCAGTAGGAGTAATCGAAGCTGAAGTTCTTCGCCCCGTCTCTGGGCTGCTTGGGGTTCGTGATGCCTGCGGAGGAACGCAGGCATTCAGACTCACAAAACACTGCTCTCTATGTTCTACGTTAGAAAGCAGAATACCCAGCATGCCTCTGTGTCCCTGACATGTGACCTCTGAACCTTTACATCTACACACACACACACACACACACACACACACACACCACACACACCACACACACCACACACACACACACACACACACACACACACACACACACACACACACACACTTTATTGTTAGAGGTTTCTCCAGCAGGTATTAATTCTCTCGACTCGTTTATGACGTTCGTTTTTTTTACTTTCTCTCTCATTAGTGCTGAATCACTCGTGAGCATTTGTAGTATACACATCCAGTGTGTGTGTGTGTGTGTGTGTCTCTCTGTGTGTGTCTCTCTGTTTGTGTGGTGTGTGTGTGTGTGTGTGCGTGTGTGTGTGTGTGTCTCTCTCTGTGTGTGTCTCTCTGTTTGTGTGGTGTGTGTGTGTGTGTGTGCGTGTGTGTGTGTGTGGTTGTGTGTGCGTCTGTGTGTAGTCAAGCATTACTATCCTTGTGGGGACCTAAATCTGTTTACATAGTCACTGTGGGGACTCACCTCCCTTATGGGGACAAAATGGAGGTCCCCATAAGGGAGGTCATTAATTTTAGGGTGAAGACTTGGTTAGGGTTAGATACGTCTCCAGGAAATGCATGTAAGTCAATGTAATGTCCCCTGAAGTGATGTATACATGGTATGTGTGTGTGTGTGTGTGTCTGTGTGTGTGTGTGTCTGTGAGTGTGTGTGTGTGTGTCTGTGTGTGTGTGGTATCTGTGTCTGTGAGTGTGTATGTGTGTGTGTGTGTGTGTGTGTGTCTGTGTGTGTGTCTGTGTGTGTGTCTGTGTGTGTGTGGTGTCTGTGTGTGGTGTCTGTGTGTGTGTGTGTGTGTGTCTGTGTGTGTGTGTGGTGTGTGTGTCTGTGTCTGTGTGTGTGTGTGTGTGGTGTGTGTCTGTGTGTGTGTGTGTGTGTGGTGTATGTGTCTGTGTGTGTGTGTGTGTGTGGTGTCTGTGTGGTGTCTGTGTGTGTGTGTGGTGTGTGTGTGTGTGTGTGTGTGTGTGTGTGTGTGGTGTATGTGTGTGTGTGGTGTATGTGTTGTGTGTGTGTGTGTGTGTCTGTGTCTGTGTGTTGTGTGTGTGTGTGTGTGTGTGTGTGTGTGTGTGGTGTATGTGTCTGTGTGTGTGTGTGTCTCTTACAGGTGGTGTTTCCCTGCATCTGGATCACACACTTGGCGTTTCGTCCCGTTTCTCTGGAGTTGAACGGCCGGACTCGAACCGCCACTTTCACCGAGGCGCCCGCCATCTTTAGGCCCCGCCCACTTCACCTGAGGACAGCCAATCAGAGAGCTCGCTTCAAAAAACACATTCTGTATTAGAAAGAAAATCATGAAGAAAAGAAAAAAAAGAAGGCAGGGGGATTTTGAAGGGGTGAACAGGTGCATCATGGGAAATGTAGTTCCAGGTGATTCTCACTTTTAAACACGATAACTTGATGGACATGAAGCAAGTCTCTCAACAGAACACTCAGAGAACACTTAGGCACAGATTAGTCACCAAGTTAAAGGGAAGTCAGAGGAGATATGTCTGCATGTCTTCAGAACACTGAAAGGGAACGGCTGTGATACTTCTGATCAAATACTTTTAGAAATATTACAGTTTTTGTGCTTTAAAAAAAGTTGAAAACTCGGAGGTCTTGTATCGGACGTGGAAAATCATTTCTTTCTCACTTCCTCTCCCTCCTCTCTAAACCCTCATTCCTTTCCTTCCTCTTCACACATCTCGTTTTCCTCTCCTCCTCCCTTTCCTTTCTAATATTGTTTTAACTTCTCCTCTTCCTCCTCCTCCTCTCCTCCTCCTCTTCCTCCTCCTCCTCCTCCTCCTCTTCCTCCTCCTCCTCCTCTTCCTCCTCCTCCTCTTCCTCATACTTTCCTCTGACTCCACATTCCTCTCTGTGTTGTGTTTGTGGTCTTCATGGAAACTCCAGCCTCTCTCTCCGTGTTACTGTACTCCTCTGACACGGTCCGCCTGTCAGTGGACCGTGCTGATGCAGAAGAAGTGTGTGTGTGTGTGTGTGGGCTAGTATTACTATACTTGTGGGGACCTACATCTGTGTGGATTCATGGTGTGTGTGTGTGTGTGGGCTAGTATTACTATACTTGTGGGGACTGACATCTGTGTGGATTCATGGTGTGTGTGTGTGTGTGTCCCTCGACACATTTATTTTCCTTATATTATATTTGTATTCGATGCATTCAACACGTTATGATGTTCTCACAGTTTGTCACATGGCGAGTAAAACACGTTGCATTGACACAAACTAACCTATCATCGGTTTCCAAGATAAGACCACATTCCCAGACTCCTAGTCAAAGGCAACAGAAACCCTCGTCACATACATGCCCTACAGCACCACGTGTGTTTCTCCGCCGCTGAAAGTAGTCCCAACTAGTGCTGCGTACCGGTACGCCGAACCGGTACTGGACTTTTCGGTTCAAGTCCGGAACGTCGGGAACCGGTACTTGGACTCGCAAAAAAACTAGCACTTCCGTATATTCTCCTTCTTGTTCTGAACCATCTGAACCTCCCTGAAGGCCGGAGAGGCTGCACCAGTCGAGGGAAGCTTATCAAAGGTAACAACATTTAGTTACACACAAGATGCCGTGGTGCACAGATGAAAGTGCAAGAGGAGGCGCTCTCCTCGTCTCCTCGTCTCCTCGTCTCCCGGCGGCCCTGCTGGTGTCCGTGGTTATTCAAACGTTCCCCGATG
>CM070489.1:172500-185000 GCA_036324585.1 Champsocephalus esox
TACTTCAAAATAAAAGTCACTAAGAACGTACTTCAAAATAAAAGTCACTAAGAACGTACTTCAAAATAAAAGTCATTAAGAACGTACTTCAAAATAAAAGTCACTAAGAACGTACTTCAAAATAAAAGTCACTAAGAACGTACTTCAAAATAAAAGTCACTAAGAGAATACTTCAAAATAAAAGTCACTAAGAACGTACTTCAAAATAAAAGTCACTAAGAACGTACTTCAAAATAAAAGTGACTAAGAACGTACTTTAAAATAAAAATGACTAAGAACGTACTTTAAAATAAAAATGACTAAGAAAGTACTTCAAAATAAAAGTCATTAAGAACGTACTTCAAAATAAAAGTCATTAAGAACGTACTTCAAAATAAAAGTCATTAAGAACGTACTTCAAAATAAAAGTCACTAAGAACGTACTTCAAAATAAAAGTCATTAAGAACGTACTTCAAAATAAAAGTCACTAAGAACGTACTTCAAAATAAAAGTCACTAAGAACGTACTTTAAAATAAAAGTCATTAAGAACGTACTTCAAAATAAAAGTCACTAAGAACGTACTTCAAAATAATAGTCATTAAGAACATACTTCAAAATAAAAGTCATTAAGAACGTACTTCAAAATAAAAGTCACTAAGAACGTACTTCAAAATAAAAGTCACTAAGAACGTACTTCAAAATAAAAGTCACTAAGAACGTACATCAAAATAAAAGTCACTAAGAACGTACTTCAAAATAAAAGTCACTAAGAACGTACTTCAAAATAAAAGTCATTAAGAACGTACTTCAAAATAAAAGTCATTAAGAACGTACTTCAAAATAAAAGTCACTAAGAACGTACTTCAAAATAAAAGTCACTAAGAACGTACATCAAAATAAAAGTCACTAAGAACGTACTTCAAAATAAAAGTCACTAAGAACGTACTTCAAAATAAAAGTCACTAAGAACATACTTCAAAATAAAAGTCACTAAGAACGTACTTCAAAATAAAAGTCACTAAGAACGTACTTCAAAATAAAAGTCACTAAGAACGTACTTCAAAATAAAAGTCATTAAGAACGTACTTCAAAATAAAAGTCACTAAGAACGTACTTCAAAATAAAAGTCATTAAGAACGTACTTCAAAATAAGAGTCACTAAGAACGTACTTCAAAATAAAAGTCGATTAGGAGCTAACTTCAAAATAAAAGCGACCAAGAACCGACCAAAGACAATTGAGACTTTCACAATAAAAGCCTCTGTGTTTGTGATTGTGTCGACGGGCCCATGGAGTCACACGTATAGAGATTTAAATGGTTCTGACTCTGAAGAGAAATGTGACTTTAAACCAGCTGTAGCTCCAAAGGCGAGCGCGTCGCACCGCACGAAGCGCGTTGAAGTAGTTCATTTGAGACCCTTTCTGCAGCCTGTTCATGCATTCACACCCGCCGAGAGCTTCTAAACCAACTCTGGCTGCAACAACGACCAGATGTGCACGATGAAAGCGTGCAGAATCAGCTTCTTTCTCCAGCGCGTTCATGCGTTTACACAGATCTTTAAGTGGGTTCTTTTTACACTCAACTCAACTTGAAATCATGTGTTTTCTCAAAAAGGTTCTGCAGCTTTAGGGAACCTCTTATTCTGGGACTTCAGATGCAGTTTAGAAGCATGTCGAATTGGTACATTAATCTTATTTTTGCAGCGTATTGTAGGTAGGTAGATCAGGGGCGGCCCTGTAGGTAGATCAGGGGCGGCCCTGTAGGTAGATCAGGGGCGGGGCTGTAGGTACATCAGGGGCGGGGCTGTAGGTACATCAGGGGCGGCCCTGTAGGTAGATCAGGGGCGGGGCTGTAGGTACATCAGGGGCGGTCCTGTAGGTAGATCAGGGGTGGCCCTGTAGGTAGATCAGGGGCGGGGCTGTAGGTAGATCAGGGGCGGCCCTGTAGGTAGATCAGGGGCGGGGCTGTAGGTACATCAGGGGCGGGGCTGTAGGTAGATCAGGGGCGGTCCTGTAGGTAGATCAGGGGCGGGGCTGTAGGTAGATCAGGGGCGGGGCTGTAGGTACATCAGGGGCGGCCCTGTAGGTAGATCAGGGGCGGGGCTGTAGGTACATCAGGGGCGGGGCTGTAGGTACATCAGGGGCGGCCCTGTAGGTAGATCAGGGGCGGGGCTGTAGGTACATCAGGGGCGGTCCTGTAGGTAGATCAGGGGTGGCCCTGTAGGTAGATCAGGGGCGGGGCTGTAGGTAGATCAGGGGCGGCCCTGTAGGTAGATCAGGGGCGGGGCTGTAGGTACATCAGGGGCGGGGCTGTAGGTAGATCAGGGGCGGTCCTGTAGGTAGATCAGGGGCGGGGCTGTAGGTAGATCAGGGGCGGGGCTGTAGGTACATCAGGGGGGGGCGTGGGTCAGGGCGGGGCTGTAGATAGATCAGGGGCGGTCCTGTAGGTAGATCAGGGGCGGGGCTGTAGGTACATCAGGGGCGGGGCTGTAGGTAGATCAGGGGCGGCCCTGTAGGTAGATCAGGGGCGGTCCTGTAGGTAGATCAGGGGCGGTCCTGTAGGTAGATCAGGGGCGGTCCTGTAGGTAGATCAGGGGCGGGGCTGTAGGTACATCAGGGGCGGGGCTGTAGGTAGATCAGGGGCGGTCCCCACACACACACACACACACACACGCACATGCACGCGCGCACACACACACACACACCCACACACACTCACACCCTCACACACACACACACACACACACACACACACACACGCACATGCACGCGCGCACACACACACACACACACACACACACTCACACCCTCACACACACAGCTAAAGATAGCCCTCAGCCTGGTTTGTAGGAAACATTTCACACTCGTTTCTCCTTCACAATGACAACGTGCTGCCTTCACTTGCAGTGGGAAATGTTGGCATCACAAACACTAAGTGTTACATTATATCTGTGTGTGATGTGAGCCGATAAGTCAGGACACACTGAGGGAGTGTGTGTGTGAAGACTGGGGTGTGTGAAGACTGGAGTGTGTGAAGACTAAAGTGTGTGAAGACTAAAGTGTGTGAAGACTGGAGTGTGTGAAGACTAAAGTGTGTGAAGACTGGAGTGTGTGAAGACTAAAGTGTGTGAAGACTAAAGAGTGTGAAGACTAAAGTGTGTGAAGACTAAAGTGTGTGAAGACTGGAGTGTGTGAAGACTAAAGTGTGTGAAGACTAAAGTGTGTGAAGACTGGGGTGTGTGTGTGAAGACTAAAGTGTGTGAAGCCTAAAGTGTGTGAAGACTGGAGTGTGTGACGACTAAATGTGAGCTAAAGTGTGTGAAGACTAAAGTGTGTGAAGACTAAAGTGTGTGAAGACTAAAGTGTGTGAAGACTACAGTGTGTGAAGACTAAAGTGTGAGAGTGTGTGAAGACTAAAGTGTGTAGTGTGAAGACTAAAGTGTGTGAAGACTAAAGTGGATGTGTGTGAAGACTAAAGTGTGTGAAGACTACAGTGTGTGTGAAGACTAAAGTGTGTGAAGACTAAAGTGGGTGTGAAGACTAAAGTGTGTGAAGACTACAGTGTGTGTGAAGACTAAAGTGGTGAGTGTGAAGACTAAAGTGTGTGAAGACTAAAGTGTGTGAAGACTAAAGAGTGTGAAGACTGGGGTGTGTGAAGACTAAAGTGTGTGAAGACTACAGTGTGTGTGAAGACTAAAGTGTGTGAAGACTAAAGTGTGTGAAGACTAAAGTGTGTGAAGACTGGAGTGTGTGAAGACTAAAGTGTGTGAAGACTAAAGTGTGTGAAGACTGGAGTGTGAAGACTAAAGTGTGTGTGAAGACTAAAGTGTGTGAAGACTACAGTGTGTGAAGACTACAGTGTGTGAAGACTACAGTGTGTGTGAAGACTAAAGTGTGTGAAGACTAAAGTGTGTGAAGACTACAGTGTGTGTGAAGACTAAAGTGTGTGAAGACTAAAGTGTGTGAAGACTACAGTGTGTGAAGACTAAAGTGTGTGAAGACTAAAGTGTGTGTGAAGACTAAAGTGTGTGTGTGAAGACTAAAGTGTGTGAAGACTAAAGTGTGTGTGAAGACTAAAGTGTGTGTGTGAAGACTAAAGTGTGTGAAGACTAAAGTGTGTGAAGACTAAAGTGTGTGAAGACTAAAGTGTGTGTGTGAAGACTAAAGTGTGTGAAGACTAAAGTGTGTGTGAAGACTAAAGTGTGTGTGTGAAGACTAAAGTGTGTGAAGACTAAATGTGTGTGAAGACTAAAGTGTGTGTGTGAAGACTAAAGTGTGTGAAGACAGATGTTCTTTGCTGTCGGACGTTCAGAGCATTCCATACCTCGAAGTGTACCTCGAGCCGCTTTCTGAAACGCACCCACCCTGCCTTTAAGGTAAACAAGTAACATTGTAATAATAACAACAAACAAATATAAATTAAATGAAAGGCGAAAAATAAGTAGACAAATATTTTAAAATACATTTAAATAGTAGATGACGCCTATGTTTACGTTCCTGTACGCCTGTCTCTAGCCCCGCCTCTTTGATGACATCATCACGGTGATGAAAGACGGCGCGCTGTGATTGGTCGATGAGCGAAGTGGCGAATCAGTTATGAGCTAATCTCAAGGAGATGATCCTCCAACTCATGGTATCAGTTTACTGTCACACACACACACACACACACACACACGCACACACGCACACACGCAGGCTAACTTTAGCTCGCGTGCGGAGGTTAGTGTGTTCACAGCAACGTTCCTCAGTTTTTCACTGAATCTGAGAAAAAGCACACAATCCTGAATCTCTTTTCTTGGTGGACCGAACGCCTCAGGTCCTTCTCTTCGGGTATCACAGGGATAGGTATCATCATGATTAGTAGCATGCTACTCTCTAAACACGGACCATAAAGGAACACATACATGTTGTGTATTCTGTTTGTCGTTCCGGGGTAAATGTAGTGTTGGTAAGGTGCAGACCGTGATGTTCAGCATGCTTCAAAGCTTCTTATTGTTTCTCAGTGCACTTTTTAATTGTAATGAAAGCGTTTGATTGGGAAAAGAAATATACAAATAATAATAATAATAATAATAATTTAAGGACAATTAATAATATTAATATTAATTATCCTTTCATTTACTTGTTTATTTTATGATATGCTCTCATAGGTCTTTAAAGTGTATTGTTCTAAATGAAACGACATGTATTTATTATCACACCACAGGGTATCACAGAGCCGAGTCACCTCTACCGGGCCGAGAGGAACCCTCACAACAAACAAACAACAACAAACAGCTGGTACCAGCCCGGCCTGTCGGTACTGGCAGACACACACACACCACACACACACACACACACACGCACACCACACCACACACACACACACACACACACACACACACACACACACGCACCACACACCACACACACACACACACACACACACACACTCAGAAAGTTTGGGGTGGGGGCGCTACTGAGTCCCCACACACACACACTTCTCTCTCACACACTTTCTATCTCTCTCTCTCTCTCTCTCTCTCTCTCTCTCTCACACACACACACACACACACACACGCACACACACACACGCGCACACACGCACGCAAACACGGTAAACTAAACTTTACTCACTAATTTAGTCCTCTTTGTAAGTTTCCCCGGGATGACGTCACTCCGGAGAGAGAGAGAGGCCGCGGCGGGGCGGAGAGTCCCGGCCGAAAACCAGGGTCTATGTCCGGCTGTGATTCTGACCCAGAGCCGGTCCCTGGTTGGCTCCGGTTCTTCTGTTAGGGGGTGATTGGGCGGAGGGGGAGTTTAGTGACGGTAAACCGGAGAGTTACCGGAGAGTTAGAAACTTAAGAGAAAGAGAGGAAAGAGAGAGAGAGAGGCTGGCCGGGGCCTGGCCGCGCGGCGGTGTGCGAATGCGCGTCCCCGTGACGGAGGAAGGGGGGGGGGAGACAGAGAGAGGCTGACCCGGTTAGAGGGGCCTGAATCCCCGCCCCGAGAGAGCCTCGACCCGCCCCTCCTCCAGAGGGAGGGCTCACTCTGACACACATTCAGAAACTTACTTTAGAAACTGTGGGAAACTTTCATCTGGTCCAGAAACGCTTCATATAAACCTCAATAACGCAGTCTCATCTGAACACGCGCGCGCACACACACACACATTAAACTTATATTTTGAGTTTTAGTCAACCTAAACTACCAGCAAATATTATCACTATTAAATGCATCCAGAATAAATGACTGTAAAACAAGAGACTTAGAAGTCATTTGAAAAGATCCCGCTATTTTAAAGTTGTATTTGGTTTTAAAGAAGACACACAATTAACAGATATATTTGGAAATTAAGTCAGACTTAAACTTTCAAAGTGTGACATTTTTATTAAATCCATCGCAAATAAATGACCGTAAATCCACTTAGAAGTCAAATCAAAAAGACGCTCCTGAACCTGCCTGAGAGTTTTGCTTGTTCAAAGTTTTATTTGGTTTTAAAATATTTAATTTACATTTTCTTGTATAAATACTCAATACATTGTGAAAATGAGCTCCTGATAGTTGATTCGGCATACTTTTAATGTGAATAAAATATAATTAAATAAAGGGCTTTATACACAAATATCATCATTAAAACAGCGAAAAACTGTAATCTCATCAAAAACAATGCTTCATATAACCCTCTATAACTCAGTCACATCTGGTCACACACAATTAACAGATACCTTTTGTAATTAACTTAGACTTAAACTCTCAAAATGTAAAATTTGTATTAAAACATCACAAAAAAATGACCGTAAATCCAGTTTGAAGTCATATGAACCTGCCTGAGAATCACCGCATGTGAAAGTGAGCTTTAAAGAGTTAATCCGGTTTACTTCGACCAGACAGAAACACATCATCATTGTTAAATCCATCCGGAATACATGACTGTAAATGACTGCAGACAAATTAGGCAATAATTGGCCTAATGGCCGCCTAATTTGACAAAGTGCTGATTCTGCATAATTATATTATTGATGCATTAACTTCTTAACCAGCTGGTAATGGTGGAGTTTATTTTTTATAAAGTATAGTGACTTTTCCAATACATGCAGTGCAGTGAAAAATGAAGAATGAGAAATACTACAGTGACGTTCAGCGCCTCATAATTAAACTGAAGTAAATGTTCCTTTCAGGTAAACACGTGTTCATCACCTGAGTTTCTGTGTGTTCCTGCCAAACATTACGTGTTTCTGACTGTGCGTGTGTGTGTGTGTGTGTGTGTGTGTGTGTTCCTGTCAAACATTACGAGTTTCTGACTGTGTGTGTTTGTCTTTCACACACATGAAAGACGGCAGTAACTCCACAGAGATGTAATGACAGAGAGTCACCGGAGGGGCGCTGCTGTTCTACTGCAGTTGATGTTTGAAATGAAGTACTTTGGCGCCCTCTGTGGGCTAAACATGAGAATTACACCAAGTCATTTGTGATCATCTCAATTTAGCGGAAAAAAGTAATTTTTCTCAATAAATACAATTGTAAAAACTTAAAAGTACAATAACTATATTAATAATTATGTTATTTTATTGTATTTAATACACAATATATATCTTTCCAGCTACTTTCTCAGCTCCTTGTTATTTTCTTTTAATATTTGTTGGTGGAAATACATATGACAAACTAAAGTATTATTACAATGCTGCGGAAAAATATTAGTGTTAATAAATATTTGAAATATGAAAAAACTATGTATACAAACAAATTATTATACTTTTTTATTTATATTTATTGTTATAATTATGAATTATATTATTAATTTTGTAACTCATATTTTTTATATTCTAACATTGATTTCCTGTGTGCTATGATGAGTTAATTTCCTCCAGGGAAAATGGAACAATTTCGTTTTGTTTATAACTGTTCTTCTGAAGAAAGACACTTCTTGGGATCTGTAATATAAAAAAGACCCTAAACATTTCTGTGAAAATACTCAAGAAAACCGATTCAGTGGGAGAAATGCTGCCTGTTTACGTGACCGAAAACATTTAGTGCCTTGGAAACAAATGTAAACAAATATTCCTCACAGGAAACATTTAAAACAACAACAATCAGACACTTACACACACATGTACACACACACACACACACACACACGTACACACACATACACACACATACACGCATTTCTTATGTGCAGACCAAGAAAATGTCCAACTTTGATCAAAACACAAAAATACGGTTTAATGATATATTTTCTTAACAGTGCAGAATTGTTAACTTAATACAAATTCAAAATATTTTTACATTTTGTCCCCTACATTTTCTATATAACTTAACATTTGTCTCAAAATATTGTACTATTAAAAAATTATTCAATCAACATTTTGTAACTGAAATATTTCAATTTACAATTATTAACAATTTACAAATATATCAGTTATTACAGTTTGTCTTGAAATATTTAGAGTTTTTTTCATCAGTAATCTAGGTATTTTTTTCCAGAAATATTACGTTTTCCTCCAAAAAATATATTTCTATTTATTAAATTATTACGAAATTTCTTTCCATATTACTTTTTTTCTTGTCTAATTTCCAAAAGAGCTGCCTCGTTGGTTCAGGTTGAAAAGCTTTCGTCCAATCAGGTGCCTCTTAGCACAACCATTAAGTGTCCAATGTTTGTAAGTGTGGTGGTATGCAAGAGAAGCGGAGAAACATATGGATTGATTTGTGCACAAAGACATAAAGAATTATTATAATCGTACTGCTTTAAGTTCAGAGCACCTTTGAATAAATAAATACAACTAATATACTAAATATACAAAAAGATAAAGTAGATTCTCTGCAATCTCCCGAAAAGGCATTTTGGTGAACAATTAACTATAAATATCTTTGTTAAGAGATATGAGAATTTCTATACGAGCCTCCCTGTTGGTCTAGCTGTCATCCAATCAGATCGTTTCTCCTGGAATACAAAAACAAATTTGTCTCAAGCAATCATTTTTTCCCCAAATATGTCGAGCTTCCGTCCAATCAGGAGCCTCGTAGCACAGCCATTAAGTGTCCTATGCTAGGGAAGTGTACCATCATGGTTTAGGGGGAAATTGGGTGTTGGATTGAGTCTTCGTAATAAAAAAGGCCACCAAACTAGTCAAGCCTTCGTCCAATCAGGTGCCTCCTACAATCCCAAGAGTACCGTCATGGTTAAACTTTAGGGGAACAAAATAGAAGAACCTTTCAAAATATGCCGACAAACTAATCAAGCTTTCGTCCAATCAGGTGCTTCGTAGGACACCCAAAAACTGTCCAATGCTAGTAGTGTACCATCATGGTTTAGGGGGACATTCGGCCTCGTACAGCCAACAGTTGGCGTTCTTCCTGCGGCACAAATACACATTTTGCTGAACTTTTTTAATAATAAAATAAAATAACGTTCCATCCAGGCTTCGTCCAATCAGGAGCCTCGTAGCACAGCCATTAAGTGTCCAATGCTAGGGAAGTGCACCATCATGGTTTAGGAGTACATTGGATCTTCGCAATAAAATAGAAAAACGTTTCCAAATCGTCCAATCAGGTGCCTGCTACCACTCCCAGAGTACCGTCATGTTTTAGGGGGACATTGGGTGTTGGATTTGGTCTTCGTAATGAAATAGAAGGACGTTTCCAGCTATGCCGACAAACTAATCAAGCTTTCGTTCAATCGTGTGCCCCATCAAGCGTCCAATGCTTGTAAGTGTCCTTTGGAAGTGTACCATCATGGTTTAGGGGGACATTGGGCGGTTCCTCCGGCAGTTCAGTGATATAGTGGCGGCGATGGACCCCCGGCAGCCGGACAGCGAGGTGCGTGCTTCCCTCATGTTGTCCCTGAACCTGCGGGTGGAGTAGTAGTACAGCACCGGGTTGATGCCGCTGTTGGACGCCGCCATGCACAGCGTCACGGCGACCACCCTCTGCAGCAGCGCCGTGACATCGTAGCTCCAGCCGGCAAACGTGGCGTGAAGATGCACCGAGCGCATCACGTGGTAAGGCAGGAAACACACCACGAATGTCACCATCACCATAGCGACCAGGTGTACGGAGCGCCGGCGGTTGCATTGGTGAAGTCGTGCGGACGGACCCTCGGCGCCATGGAGGCTTGAGCGTCTGGTGAGGCGACGCACGATCCGACTGTAGCTCAGCACGATGGTGAGGAAGGGAAGCAGGAAACCGATCAACAGCGCTACGTAGTTCATGATCAGAACCGTCTGCGATAAGGAACGAGTTGGAGGGTCGAAGCAGCGATAAACCCCCGACCTGAGAGAAGGAACAAATCAAAAGGGATGTTTTTGGGTCAGGGATAGGTATTTTATTTCCTTTGACAGACACATTGTTCTGTACTTTTTTAATGTGCTGAAGGTGCCTTGTCTGCAAAATAACAAAAGTAGGAAGTGAACTTTGCCAAAGGTGTGAATGTGTAATGAAACCTAAATGTCAATATTAGACATAAATTGCACAAAAGGTAATGGTGGTGACATTATATAATAGTTATATAACATTTTATTTTATATATATATATATTTATAATGTATTTAATGAAAGATTAACAATACAAATCTAAAGGGGCGTTAATAATAAAGTACTTTGCCGCCCTCTGCAGGCTAGAAATGAGAATTACACCGGGTAAAACTAATGAAGGTGCATATGTTATGAAAACGTAATTATTACACTTAAAATGCACACAAGGTAATGGTGGTGACATCGTCTCATTATTATATTACATTTGATTTTATATGTTTTACAATGTATTATATTAAAGCTCAACAATAAAAAACATACAAATAAAACGTAATATTCATTTTTTTAGCATTTCTTTTTAGTTTTATTAATTTTTCAAATGTAATGGATACAGAAAATAAAATACATCAAAATGAAAGAACACATTTTACGTTTATTATTTCCTGTCTCACCTGCAGATCCTCCCCTGGAGCAGGAAGGGTGCGGAGGCCACGCCCACAAGCAACCAAGCTCCCAAACAGACCAATAGGGCTTTAGTGGGCGTGGCCAGAGCGCGATGACGCAGGGGGCGTGTCACCGCGAGCCACCGGAGCACGCTCAGTAGAGTCAGGAAGAGGATGCTAGGCGGGAAATTATTCTGTTTATATTATTTTAATATTACAACTTCTCTTCTAGAAATACCACATGTGTTTATGTCCTGAGACTATTGAATATTTCTTAAAATATTGCTAATAATACCATCTTTTTCTGAAAGATATGAATAATTTTTAAACCCAAATAAATATATAAACTTCTTTCGTGAAATGGTTAAGATTGTTTCTTATTGTATAATATTAGAATGTTAGAGGGGAAAAAACAGATATATATGGGAAGTTCAATTTTACAAAACATTTAGGATTTTCTTTTATAACTAAATATTTCCTCAACATTTTTAGATTTCATTCTCAAAATTGTTAATTTTTTTCACAAGTCAAAGCCATGTTTATTTTGAAAAAGGGTATGCGATATTCCTCTAACGATATAGATACTTATTTTGTTTCTCTAATAATACACACATCTGCTCTAAGTGTTCAAATGTACTTTGTGTATGTAACAGTGTTTGTTACCTCGTGTACAGGTTGACGTAGAAGCAGTAGACGTAGAGTCTGCACAGCCAATCAGAAAAAATCCAGACGCGTTCATTGAAGTAATAATGAAGCCTCAGAGGCAGCGTGAGCGAGAAGCTGAAGTCTGATAGGGCGAGGTTCGTCATGACGACACAGGAGGCGGAGCTTCTGTAGGGGAAAAGGACGAGATTACATGTGTATTATTGTTTTTTCAACACTTTTATAACAATACTAAAAATACTAATATTATTATTTTAAAACACTATTATTATTATTAACATGACTTTTTTTGTTAAATTATTATTATTATGATTATCATTAACACTATTATATATATTTGTAATATCATTCTTTAACATTTTCATAATCATATTATTTCATTTATTTTTCAACACTATTATTATTATTATTATTTTTATGTTATTCATTTTCTTTTGAGATTTTGAAAGATGTGTTCTCATAAATGAAACTCAACAGGAGGAACAAACGTAAGGTTTTGTAGAATATGATCTTTTCTTAAAGCATATTTGAAACATTAAAACCAATAATGACGTCTCCCAGTGAGAGCTGCGTTCCTTCATTAGTTTTGTAAATAAAAAGTACAAATATCAAATTATAACCTTCATTTTGTGACAGGTGTAGACGCTGCTGTCTGACTGTTCGAGAGAGAAGTACATATTATTATATATAATAGTAGACCAGGAGTTACAGTAGCTCTGTGTGCCAGAGAGGCGTTAGTGTTGAGATGCAGTTTAATGCAAAGCGTCTCTTCTGAACGGTGTGATAATATCTGACCTCTGGGAAACTGGAGAGATCATTTGTTTGTAACGACGGTGTGATATCTGTGTGTGAACAGTGAACACGCACATTAGGATCCTGCACACTGTGAACTGTGCGGAAATACAAAATTATGAAAACACTCAAACAAATAAAACAAATATTAAATAACAATAATTAAA
>CM070489.1:190000-215000 GCA_036324585.1 Champsocephalus esox
GGGACAGGAAGGAGCCAGAGACCAACCTTTTACGGGATGAAGTTGAAAAACAACATTTAAGTCTGTAAAGGAAGCCAAGAGTGAATTTCAATTTCTTAGTTAGAACTTCAATATGGTGTTTGAAGTTGAGATTACTGTCCAACCAAAAGCCCAGATATTTGTAGGTATCGACAAACTCAACAGAGACGCCATCAAGGGTGTCAATGGAGAGGCAAGAGGACGCTGACTTGGGAGCAAAAAGCATTGCTTTGGTTTTCTTACTGTTCAAAAGCAGTTTGGAATCAAGAAGTGCACGCTGCAGCGTGATAAAGTCAGATTCTAGATTGGAAACGGCCATATCCAGAGAAGGAGCACATGAATATACAATAGTGTCATCAGCATACATATGATAGGTAGAAAATTGCATCTGATTACAAATATTGTTTACATATAATAAAAAGAGCAAAGGCCCCAAAATAGAGCCCTGTGGAACTCCCTTCGTCAAGGTGACAGGGTCAGAGACAGTACTACCCAACCTGACGCATTGAGTACGGTCGGTTAGATAACTCTGAAACCAGCAAATGGCCTTATGACCAAAACGAGACATCAACATAACATTAGACATAATGTGGTGATCTACAGAGTCACATGCTTTGGCCAGGTCAATAAACAATGCAACACATACAGATTTGTTATCCAAAGCAGCCTTAATATCGTCTAAGACTTTCAGACTGGCGGTCACAGTACTGTGCTTTGATCTGAATCCAGATTGCATAGGGTTAAGGATGTTGTGTGAATTTAAAAAAAGTTTTAGCTGAGTACATATGTGCCAGATTTGCTCCAGTTTGTGACTCTCACAGCCTCAGATCCAGCGCCTGGGTACGGTTCCAGGTGCCTGGATACGGGTCCAGGTGCCTGGGTACGGGTCCAGGTTCCTGCCGTGCGGACTGAGGCTGGGAAAAGGAGTCTTTTTTATTATGGTCCTTGGTCTTGGAATGACCTTCAATCACGCCTCAAACTGAGGGCACTCGTCTCAATAGCATGTTTTAGATGGAAGTTGTCTGAGGTCCGGACCCCCAGCTGCTCTTGCAGTAATAAGCAGCACCTTTCTGACTGTCCTGATGGGCTGGATGTAGGGACTGCTTTTCCTCTCTTGTTTTCTTAGTTATGTTCTCTGTATTTTATATGTTTGTGTTCTGTGTCACGCTGCTGCCTTCTTGGCCAGGTCAGGTTGCAAATGAGATTCTATCTCAATGCTTTTATCTGGTTAAATAAAGTTAAAGGTGGCAGCACAGGAGATTCATTTTGCATACAAATACTGTTTTTAGCGATTCCTCTTAGACAGGCGTGCCCAATACGTCGATCGCAAAGGTAGCGTGGGTAGATCGCGGCATCCTTACTATGGCATTTGCCACTTGATTGACGTAGAGGTTAGCCAGTCTGAGTTGTGTTGTGACATAGGGGTTCATGCCGTTATGAGGGGGCCTCACCTCCTCATCTGAAGCGCAAATGCAGCGCACTATAATGCGCTTGTGCGGCCACTAGCACCACCGCCCCCTGCTCGCGACACAGATGGTGCAGGGGCGGCCCTGTAGGTAGATCATTTGTGCGTGGTCATTTTAAAAGTGGCTCCCAAGCAGAAAAAGTGTGGGCACCCCTGCTCTAAGAATTAAACACATCGGAGACCTTAAATAATCCCACGCTGCTCAACGCCGTACGGTTTCTCTCTCGCTTAAATCTCTACGGTTCATCTTTTTTATTCTTTTCCCAGCTGTATTGTTTCTCTTTTGCAAAACATCTCGAATGAATTATTATTTTGAAAGTATTAACCTGATTAAGTTTCACAACAATTACACACTTGGCAATAAAACAACAAATAAATAACTGTAACATTTCATTTTAAGCAACACGTTGAGTTGAGGACACTCTGAGTCAGAGGTGATGAGAGTCAGATCGTGTGTTAGACGGGCCGTGACATCATGAACCTGCTGATGGACGCATTCCAACACTTGTTCTGCTCCAGCTGTGTTCACCTTGCAGCTGCAGCTCTGAGGCTCTGATCCTGATCAAGTGTTTGAGTCATGGATGTTTAAAGTTTAACTTCTTCATGTGTCTGATATTAGAGTTCACTTTTCATTCAGGAAGTATGACGCTGCGCTGTCAGTGCGCTTCTCCCATGTCTGTGATTGGTCGAATGCTCCAGATCCCACCCCTCTCATGTGAACACCTAGCTAGATAGGACACGGCTGGCTGAGCGATCCACTTGATAACCCGCGTCGTAGGACCGCTTAGCGAGAGCGCGTGTGTTCTGGATTAGGCCGACCGGCTAACTCCAACATATCAGGTTAGGTTGAACCAGCTTCGTAGCACAGGCCTCTGGAATCAAATTTGCGTATTTTGGTTAAATAATAACATGTATTTGACTTACAATGCAGCTGACCGCCAGCAGGTGGCGCCAAAAACGTTTCAGTTATTTAAGAAAACAAGAACATATTTTTATTTAAAGTGCTGTACTGCACTCGGACCAACATTTTTAACAGAGTTGTAATGTATTTCATATTAATGGTCAGAGTCAGTACTATTCAAGAGGAATATAAGATATTAATCCTTCATCATTTTTGAATACAGTTCAACAAAAGCCTGAGCCGAGTATAAGTCACTGTTACATCAAATTAAACCTCATTTTTTAAATTATAAAGCAGAAAGAAAAGCACAATGCCTACAGTAAATCATATATAAATATACACTGATTTATTTGGCCAAATGCTTACTGTATTTCCTTCTTTTCTTTGTTGGAATTGTTTTTATAATATTTATTATTATTATTTTAAAATATATTTAAATATATAAATAAATACATTTCTAATAATATTTATATTTGTTCTCCTCCTAGCAGGCACTACATTCAATCATTGTGAAAACCTGCCAGACTGACTCTGGGAAAATCCAAATCAGCCCAGCTGTTTTTTAAAATGTTATTTATTTAGGGAAATGCAGAAAAATACTTTAAAACCCTCCAATTTCAACCCCTGACTCCAGAGTTCCACCGTGTGGCAATAACAAAGCAGCAGGGGGCAGCAGCGCTCTGTCCCGCAGGAGCAGGGAATATAAACCTGGCTTCACTTATACAGGATCATACTTTGTAACCCTCCAATTACAGACCTGCTCCAGAGTGTGCTGGTGGCAGACAGTCCTCGAGGTGTTGTTAGTATCTCACCGAGCAGCAGGGGGCAGCAGAGCTCTGCAGATCAACCTCTATCATCAGGGTTAAAGCACGAGTCCAGGTCTGAAGCCCGTCAGAATGTACCAGTGTATTCTGTGTGAACATGCATCGCAGCGGGAAGAGTCATGAAGCCCCTCTTTCCGACTCAAGCTGATGACAACAAAGAGGGAACGTTCAGATCCAGCTCCAAACACGCATTCCCTGGATCCGGGAACTTCCTGCTTTCACACGTTATTTCTAAAACGATGCCATATACTTTATTGTCCCCGGAAATATGTGAAGAGATGAACTGATGCCAAACAGGATGCTTTACATACTTTAGAGGTGAACACACACACACACACACACACACACACACACGCACACACAGCGTTAAAGTGTGTTCAGCGTGTGACTCAGAGAGGGGTTAACATGTAACATGTCTGCTCCTTATGAAGAGGGACTGAGCAACACACAATGTGTGTGTACAAACCAAACTGTGTGTTGAAATATAAGGAGTTTCACATCTCTATATTTGCATTCATTTGAATATTTAATAATACAGCTGTTGTTGTTGTTGTTGTTGTTGTTGTTCAGGCTCAGCAGGAACCGGTCAGACGTGTTTACATGACCGATACAACCTCCACTGTGTCCCTGAGAGCAGCGCCTCACAGAACTTGAGAGGCCGGTTCCTGTGGGTTCCCTTCACGAGGCTTTAGTTTCTTCAACTACTTTCTCTCTGTGTTTTGAATCATAGTTTTATTTGTATGCGCCACGACACCGGGTCAAACTCCTCGTACGTCTCAACCCCTGTGATGATGGTCCTGGTTCTGGTTCTGATTGAGAGGATGTCAGTTGGGCTGAAGTTATATTGGTTTCTAATATAAGTGGACTTGGGGAGTGCACTGGTTTTACCGCCTGCTCTTTGGCTGAATATTATTCAATATCTTTATCTACTTTAAATAAGCCTAATAAAGTAAAACTTCAAAAACTAATGAATGATTGAATGATTGACCCGGAGGATCTCACGAGGGATGAAGACGGTGACTAACATAAAGAGAAGACGTCTGGGACGTGGTTCTGTGGTTCTGTGGTAAAGAGTCATGTGACAGAAGTCCAGAGGCGATGTCCTGCTCAGAGACTCAGCGTGTTGTCAGGCCTGAGCTCCACGTTGAGAGCAGCTGGCGTTAGCTTCACACATAGTTTTGCTGATAGAGGCTTAGTCTGTCGGGGGACATCTCACTTCCTCCTTCTCTCTGTCTGTACCTGTGTCCTCTCATGGGGACATCTCACTTCTTCCTTCTCTCTGTCTGTACCTGTGTCCTCTCATGGGGACATCTCACTTCTTCCTTCTCTCTGTCTGTACCTGTGTCCTCTCATGGGGACATCTCACTTCCTCCTTCACTCTGTCTGTACCTGTGTCCTCTCATGGGGACATCTCACTTCTTCCTTCTCTCTGTCTGTACCTGTGTCCTCTCATGGGGACATCTCACTTCTTCCTTCTCTCTGTCTGTACCTGTGTCCTCTCATGGGGACATCTCACTTCTTCCTTCTCTCTGTCTGTCCCTGTGTCCTCTCAAGGGGACATCTCACTTCTTCCTTCTCTCTGTCTGTCCCTGTGTCCTCTCATGGGGACATCTCACTTCTTCCTTCTCTCTGTCTGTACCTGTGTCCTCTCATGGGGACATCTCACTTCTTCCTTCTCTCTGTCTGTACCTGTGTCCTCTCAAGGGGACATCTCACTTCTTCCTTCTCTCTGTCTGTACCTGTGTCCTCTCATGGGGATATCTCACTTCTTCCTTCTCTCTGTCTGTACCTGTGTCCTCTCAAGGGGACATCTCACTTCTTCCTTCTCTCTGTCTGTCCCTGTGTCCTCTCATGTTCCATTAACCCAGCTTCCCCACATGTCTTTCTTTTTGGTGTCTCTATACGCTGGGATCCGGAGTCATGGATGATCCTGCGGTCCTGAGCGCTGGATCTTGAGTCGTGGCTGTGGTCCTGGATCATCGGTCCTGATGGATATCCTCGTGGATTCATCTTCCTATTATACACACATGCATTTCAAACATCTGGACTACCTATGTTGCAAATGTATTATCTTTCAATTTCCACACGGCATCTATTGCAGTCTGTCCGTCCTGGAGAGGATCCTCCTCTGCTGCTCTCCTGAGGTTTCTCCATGTTCCCTTAGACTGAGGGGTTTCTCTGGAAGTGTTTCCTTGTACAATGTGAGGGTCTAATGACAGAGGGTCTAAGGACAGAGGGTCTTAGGACAGAGGGTCTAAGGACAGAGGGTCTAAGGACAGAGGGTCTAAGGACAGAGGGTGTCGTATTGTCATACTGATATTCTGTACACACTGTGAAGTCCACTGAGACTGTAACATTTGTGATATTGGGCTATAAATAAACATTGAGTGATTGATGGATTGACTCGGGGCTAATTCAGAGGCTCACTGTTAGCATTGTGTTTATTTTGAAAGAAAAAATGAAAAAGATCAGTTAAATGAGATGTTCCCGTTATATGGATATAAAATATTCATAGTTTATTAAATATTAAGGTTCCTTAGACGTTGTTTCCGGCAAATGATGCGATTTCGGCCCCGGAACCGGGTCCGCGGGGCTGAAGAGGTTGGTGTTTACTTTTGGCGTTTTTGTAAACCACTTTTTGTTTTAAAAGCTGAGGTTTATAAACGTCTTAGTTTTTGCAACAGTCTGCCAATATACACAACTTTATAATAAAATGCACACATTTACCGTTTTCCAGACTAAACGGGTTCATGGTCCTGAGTTCAAAACAATAGGAGGTAACAGGAAGTCCTTAACATCTGTATGTCGATATTAAATGTTTCTTGTTTTGCAGTGACTTACTAATACAAACATCACATTTTATTTTAGTATTCTCTATTTTCTTATTTGAAGCGTGGCACTGCTCACATCAGAGCAAATCAGATTAACATAGTTTGAATATATTTAATATGAATTGTTACAGTCACTACTATTCAAGAGGAATATATTTGAATCCGTCACAACATTTGTATACAGTTCAACAGAAGGCTCAAATTAAACGTTAAAATACATGTAATAATATCATTTACTTAAATAAATACATTTCTAATAATATTTCTACCTTTTCTCCTATTTGTTGTAGGCACGAAAACAAGTCCTTGAGAACCTGCTCGACTACATTTAGATTTAAGAAGAATCACCCACAGCTGGTTTTTAAACATTATCTATTTGGGGAAATACAGGATCATACTTTGTAACCCTCCAATTACAGACCTGCTCCAGAGTGTGCTGGTGGCAGACAGTCCTCGAGGTGTTGTTAGTACCTCACCGAGCAGCAGGGGGCAGCAGAGCTCTGCAGATCAACCTCTATCATCAGGGTTAAAGCACGAGTCCAGGTCTGAAGCCCGTCAGAATGTACCAGTGTATTCTGTGTGAACATGCATCGCAGCGGGAAGAGTCATGAAGCCCCTCTTTCCGACTCAAGCTGATGACAACAAAGAGGGAACGTTCAGATCCAGCTCCAAACACGCATTCCCTGGATCCGGGAACTTCCTGCTTTCACACGTTATTTCTAAAACGATGCCATATACTTTATTGTCCCCGGAAATATGTGAAGAGATGAACTGATGCCAAACAGGATGCTTTACATACTTTAGAGGTGAACACACACACACACACACACACACACACACACACACACACACACACGCACACACACACACACACGCACACACAGCGTTAAAGTGTGTTCAGCGTGTGACTCAGAGAGGGGTTAACATGTAACATGTCTGCTCCTTATGAAGAGGGACTGAGCAACACACAATGTGTGTGTACAAACCAAACTGTGTGTTGAAATATCAGGAGTTTCACATCTCTATATTTGCATTCATTTGAATATTTAATAATACAGCTGTTGTTGTTGTTGTTGTTGTTCAGGTTCAGCAGGAACCGGTCAGACGTGTTTACATGACCAATACAACCTCCACTGTGTCCCTGAGAGCAGCGCCTCACAGAACTTGAGAGGCCGGTTCCTGTGGGTTCCCTTCACGAGGCTTTAGTTTCTTCAACTACTTTCTCTCTGTGTTTTCAATCATAGTTTTATTTGTATGCGCCGCGACACCGGGTCAAACTCCTCGTACGTCTCAACCCCTGTGATGATGGTCCTGGTTCTGGTTCTGATTGAGAGGATGTCAGTTGGGCTGAAGTTATATTGGTTTCTAATATAAGTGGACTTGGGGAGTGCACTGGTTTTACCGCCTGCTCTTTGGCTGAATATTATTCAATATCTTTATCTATTTTAAATAAGCCTAATAAAGTAAAACTTCAAAAACTAATGAATGATTGAATGATTGACCCGGAGGATCTCACGAGGGATGAAGACGGTGACTAACATAAAGAGAAGACGTCTGGGACGTGGTTCTGTGGTTCTGTGGTAAAGAGTCATGTGACAGAAGTCCAGAGGCGATGTCCTGCTCAGAGACTCAGCGTGTTGTCAGGCCTGAGCTCCACGTTGAGAGCAGCTGGCGTTAGCTTCACACATAGTTTTGCTGATAGAGGCTTAGTCTGTCGGGGGACATCTCACTTCCTCCTTCTCTCTGTCTGTACCTGTGTCCTCTCATGGGGACATCTCACTTCCTCCTTCTCTCTGTCTGTACCTGTGTCCTCTCATGGGGACATCTCACTTCCTCCTTCTCTCTGTCTGTACCTGTGTCCTCTCAAGGGGACATCTCACTTCTTCCTTCTCTCTGTCTGTACCTGTGTCCTCTCATGGGGACATCTCACTTCTTCCTTCTCTCTGTCTGTACCTGTGTCCTCTCATGGGGACATCTCACTTCTTCCTTCTCTCTGTCTGTCCCTGTGTCCTCTCATGGGGACATCTCACTTCTTCCTTCTCTCTGTCTGTACCTGTGTCCTCTCATGGGGACATCTCACTTCTTCCTTCTCTCTGTCTGTACCTGTGTCCTCTCATGGGGACATCTCACTTCTTCCTTCTCTCTGTCTGTACCTGTGTCCTCTCATGGTGACATCTCACTTCTTCCTTCTCTCTGTCTGTCCCTGTGTCCTCTCATGGGGACATCTCACTTCCTCCTTCTCTCTGTCTGTACCTGTGTCCTCTCATGGGGACATCTCACTTCCTCCTTCTCTCTGTCTGTACCTGTGTCCTCTCATGGGGACATCTCCCTTCTTCCTTCTCTCTGTCTGTCCCTGTGTCCTCTCATGGGGACATCTTACTTCCTCCTTCTCTCTGTCTGTACCTGTGTCCTCTCAAGGGGACATCTCACTTATTCCTTCTCTCTGTCTGTACCTGTGTCCTCTCATGAGGACATCTCACTTCTTCCTTCTCTCTGTCTGTACCTGTGTCCTCTCATGGGGACATCTCACTTCTTCCTTCTCTCTGTCTGTACCTGTGTCCTCTCATGGGGACATCTCACTTCTTCCTTCTCTCTGTCTGTACCTGTGTCCTCTCATGGGGACATCTCACTTCTTCCTTCTCTCTGTCTGTACCTGTGTCCTCTCAAGGGGACATCTCACTTCTTCCTTCTCTCTGTCTGTACCTGTGTCCTCTCATGGGGACATCTTACTTCTTCCTTCTCTCTGTCTGTACCTGTGTCCTCTCATGGGGACATCTCACTTCTTCCTTCTCTCTGTCTGTCCCTGTGTCCTCTCATGGGGACATCTTACTTCCTCCTTCTCTCTGTCTGTACCTGTGTCCTCTCAAGGGGACATCTCACTTCTTCCTTCTCTCTGTCTGTCCCTGTGTCCTCTCATGTTCCATTAACCCAGCTTCCCCACATGTCTTTCTTCTTGGTGTCTCTATACGCTGGGATCCGGAGTCATGGATGATCCTGAGTCCTGAGTCCTGGATCTTGAGTCGTGGCTGTGGTCCTGGATCATCGGTCCTGATGGATATCCTCGTGGATTCATCTTCCTGTTACACACACGTGCATTTCCAAACATCTGGACTACCTATGTTGCAAATGTATTATCTTTTCAATTTACACACGGCATCTATTGCAGTCTGTCCGTCCTGGAGAGGGTCCTCCTCTGCTGCTCTCCTGAGGGTTCTCCATGTTCCCTTAAACTGAGGGGTTTCTCTGGAAGTGTTTCCTTGTACAATGTGAAGGTCTAAGGACAGAGGGTCTGAGGACAGAGGGTCTAAAGGACAGAGGGTCTGAGGACAGAGGGTCTGAGGACAGAGGGTCTAAGGACAGAGTGTCTGAGGACAGAGGGTCTAAAGACAGAGGGTCTAAGGACAGAGGGTCTGAGGACAGAGGGTCTGAGGACAGAGGGTCTAAGGACAGAGTGTCTGAGGACAGAGGGTCTAAGGACAGAGGTTGTAAGGACAGAGGGTCTGAGGACAGAGGGTCTAAGGACAGAGGGTCTGAGGACAGAGAGTCTGAGGAGAGAGGGTCTGAGGAGAGAGGGTCTATGGACAGAAGGTCTGAGGAGAGAGGGTCTAAGGCAGCGTTTCTCAAAGTGTGGGGCGCGCCCCACTGGTGGGGCGCAGAGTTGTGATAGGTGGGTCGCGATGTCAACACCCTGGTGGAATATCAAAACAACGTTTCGCCCGGGGTGCAAAACGCATCAATGAAAGCGACCCTCTCCCACACAAAACAACACCTGGAGATAACCCGATGTGTGTTCTTTGAAATGGAAAAGGATGTTGCGTTGTGTTTGTTACTTTCGTTGCAGTTGTGTGTCTTAAGTGTAATTTGGCATGCTTTTATTTTGAAGGCGAGTTTACGCTGTTGACAGTTGTTGTTGCTATGGAAACAAGAAACGTTTCACAGCGGGCGGAACTTGTCATAAAGTCCGCGATAATAAAGCCCACCCATTTAGAGGGAAGATATGATTGGTCAATTGTACTGTCATTTGACATTGCTCTCGTTCAGTTACTATAGCGACCCTCTGTGAGGTCACAGCTGGACGTCCAATCAGCTCCTGCCTTCACCTCGCAGAGAGGAGCTTCTTTCATTTAACCCTTCACATTCAAACAGAAACTGAACAGGCAGATTCAAAGGATTTATTTCTTTGGAAATGTTATTTTAAATACAATTTAATCAAGTTATTTTTGGTAAAACTATTGACAAATATAACTAAAAACATATTTAAAGAAAATATATAAAGAAAAATATAATTTGTTTTAATGTTGTTAAATATTATTTTGTAGAATATCTTAGGCCCTCAGAGACAGGCTCGCCACTGGTAACAAATCTCTCATACACACATGTGAAACGCTCTCACAGACACACACAACAGCGCTGCAGTCGAGAAGAAAAGCAATGTGGAGCGAGAGAGAGAGAGAGAGAGAGAGAGAGAGAGAGAGAGAGAGAGAGAGAGAGCGAGAGAGAGAGAGAGAGAGAGAGAGAGAGAGAGAGAGAGAGAGAGCGAGAGAGAGAGAGAGAGAGCGAGAGAGAGAGAGAGAGAGAGAGAGAGAGAGAGAGAGAGAGAGAGAGAGAGAGCGAGAGAGAGAGAGAGAGAGAGAGAGAGAGAGAGAGAGAGAGAGAGAGAGAGAGAGAGCAGAGAGAGAGAGAGAGAGAGCGAGAGAGAGAGAGAGAGAGAGAGAGCGAGAGAGAGAGAGAGAGAGCGAGAGAGAGAGAGAGAGAGCGAGGAGAGAGAGAGAGAGAGAGGAGAGCGAGAGAGAGAGAGAGAGAGGAGAGAGAGAGAGAGAGAGAGAGAGAGAGAGAGAGAGAGGAGAGAGAGAGAGAGAGTCCAATGTGTACTATAGGACAGTACAAAGTTTAAAGGGGAGGGATTAGTCAAATATGCATAAATTAAAAGAAAGAATGTGAACTAAGTAACATAAGATAAGAATAAACACGTTTAAATGATTGGTTGTGATCACATTCTAAAGATGTTTGGATGATTGAAAAGTATACAGAGTGCTGAGAGCTGTATCCACACATTCACGTTGGGCTCAAAGTAGGGCTGCTCGATTATGGCGAAAATCATAATCTCGATTATTTTTGTCAATAATTGATATCACGATTATTAAAAACGATTAACCATTTACTTTGAAAACATCAATTTATTGAAGAAAATCATTTGCAAAGTGTGTTTTTAACAGTTGATTCCCTGAACTTTAAGTATAATTCAACTGAAAAACCCATTTAAAAAATAAATACAATCGTTTTAATTCGATTTTGTTGTTTTCATAATCGTTACAAGCCAAATCGTAACTGCGATTAAAATACGATTAATTGAGCAGCCCTAGCTTGGTCAGATTCAAAGACGAATAGGAATGAAGATGAGCACGTGGGTCATCAGAGGGGAAGCGCTCCACGCGTCACGGTGGAGCTTCAGGGAGAGGGTGACTTAGATTAGAAGCAGGGGATGGAGGACAGTCAGGCGTGAAGGGGGGCTGGGACATGTCAGGGGTTCAGTTTCACATCAACACTCTCTAATGGTCTCTTCTCCTTAGCTCTCTTAGACTTCACAACAAGTCCAGCAACAACGACAACAACAACGAGAACGAGACCAACGACAAAGAGACCCAACCCAACACGTCCTCCGGGACCCCCTGGGTGTTCAGGACCTGAGGACAGAAAGAGAGAGCAGTGAGGAAACGACTGGAGAACAGCTGATCATGAAGGAGATGAAGAACACAATCTGCTTCCTCTCCAGTCTCATGTCAGACATTACCTGCCGATCACAGAGCATCAACATCATCTTTAACCCAATGGAGGAACTCTTCAGGAGGAACACGACTCACCTTCAGAGACGACCAGATGGACGGAGCGCTCAACATCCCACGTTTCTCTTCCTGCGGTTTTGGGGAGTTATCACCCACACTGTACGTTCCCGTGTCTTCTTTGGTGACGTTCTTCAGGACAACAGAAGCGTCTCCGTTCTTCATCTCTGGATCTTTCAGCTGAACACGACCTTGATAACGTGGATCCTGGTATCTTTCAATCAGCCTGTTATCTCTGAAGAAGAAGACGTATCTCTCCAGCCCAGGTCTGCTCCACTCTACCACTGTGACTGCAGCATCTGAGGAGCTGTTGCACCGAAGGAGGACGTCTTCTCCAGGCGTTGCATTTTCTCTGAGCGACTCTAGAAAATAAAGGCAAAAGTCAGTCATTTGATTGCGATCAGTTCATTCTGAATTAGTCCCACTGCGTGTCCTCATTAAACTACACACAGGATGTGTCGTGTTGTCATGAACAACGTAAAGGTCATTTAGTGCACAGGGTGTTAAACGTGAAGATCACAAACACCTGAAAGGCCACCACAGATCATTTGGAGTTTATTATTATTTCATTTTCAAGAGACTGTTGTTAAAGGTCCGTTACTATTATTTATGAATTATGATTATTATGCATTTAATTATTTATTGTTGTTATTAATAATTTTGTATAAAGATTATTATTGATATTATTATTGTTATGCATTTATTTATTGTTATATTTTGTATTAATATTCTTATAGATATGTATTGTTTTGATTATTATAGTTATAATTTTTTCAAAATTGAATATATACATTATTATTATTGTTATTATTGTTATTTTTGCTGTGCATTTCTTTTTTATTGGTAGAGTTATTATACAAAGACTATTTTAATTGTCATTATTATGTTTATATAAAGATTATTATTATTGTTATTTTGCATTTAGTTATTTGTAATCCGTGTGTCTACGGTCCATTTGCTTTTCTTTGTGTAAACGGAAGAGCGTCTGAAGACACATGCATTTCCAACATCTGGACTACCTATGCTGCAAATGCATTATCTCTTCAATTCACACACGGCATCTATTGCAGTCTGTGCGTCCTGGAGAGGATCCTCCTCTGCTGCTCTCCTGAGGGTTCTCCATGTTGCCTTAAACTGTGGGGTTTCTCTGGAAGTGTTTCCTTGTACGATGCGAGGGTCTAAGGACAGAGGGTCTAAGGACAGAGTGTCTGAGGACAGAGGGTGTGAGGACAGAGGGTCTGGGGACAGAGGGTCTGAGGACAGAGGGTCTGAGGACAGAGGGTCTGAGGACAGAGGGTCTGAGGACAGAGTTTCTGAGGATAGAGGGTCTGAGGACAGAGGGTCTGAGGACAGAGGGTGTGAGGACAGAGGGTGTGAGGACAGAGTGTCTGAGGACAGAGGGTGTGAGGACAGAGGGTCTGAGGACAGAGGGTCTGAGGACAGAGGGTCTGAGGACAGAGGGTGTGAGGACAGAGAGTCTGAGGACAGAGGGTCTAAGGACAGAGGGTCTGAGGACAGAGGGTGTGAGGACAGAGAGTCTGAGGACAGAGGGTCTAAGGACAGAGAGTCTGAGGACAGAGGGTCTGAGGACAGAGGGTCTGAGGACAGAGGGTGTGAGGACAGAGGGTCTGAGGACAGAGGGTGTGAGGACAGAGGGTGTGAGGACAGAGTGTCTGAGGACAGAGTGTCTGAGGACAGAGGGTGTGAGGACAGAGGGTGTGAGGACAGAGGGTCTGAGGACAGAGTGTCTGAGGACAGAGGGTGTGAGGACAGAGGGTCTGAGGACAGAGGGTCTGAGGACAGAGTGTCTGAGGACAGAGGGTGTGAGGACAGAGGGTCTGAGGACAGAGTGTCTGAGGACAGAGGGTGTGAGGACAGAGGGTGTGAGGACAGAGGGTCTGAGGACAGAGGGTGTGAGGACAGAGGGTGTGAGGACAGAGTGTCTGAGGACAGAGTGTCTGAGGACAGAGGGTGTGAGGACAGAGGGTGTGAGGACAGAGGGTCTGAGGACAGAGTGTCTGAGGACAGAGGGTGTGAGGACAGAGGGTCTGAGGACAGAGGGTCTGAGGACAGAGGGTGTGAGGACAGAGGGTCTGAGGACAGAGGGTCTGAGGACAGAGGGTCTGAGGACAGAGGGTGTGAGGACAGAGGGTCTGAGGACAGAGTGTCTGAGGACAGAGGGTGTGAGGACAGAGGGTGTGAGGACAGAGGGTCTGAGGACAGAGGGTGTGAGGACAGAGGGTGTGAGGACAGAGTGTCTGAGGACAGAGTGTCTGAGGACAGAGGGTGTGAGGACAGAGGGTGTGAGGACAGAGGGTCTGAGGACAGAGTGTCTGAGGACAGAGGGTGTGAGGACAGAGGGTGTGAGGACAGAGGGTGTGAGGACAGAGGGTCTGAGGACAGAGGGTGTGAGGACAGAGGGTGTGAGGACAGAGGGTCTGAGGACAGAGTGTCTGAGGACAGAGGGTGTAAGGACAGAGGGTCTGAGGACAGAGGGTCTGAGGACAGAGTGTCTGAGGACAGAGGGTGTGAGGACAGAGTGTCTGAGGACAGAGGGTGTGAGGACAGAGGGTGTGAGGACAGAGTGTCTGAGGACAGAGGGTGTGAGGACAGAGTGTCTGAGGACAGAGGGTGTGAGGACAGAGGGTCTGAGGACAGAGGGTGTGAGGACAGCAGTTACTGCCCGCTATTTAAATGGCCTTTGGTTGAACTTAACAATATTGATATGATATAGATATAGATATAGCATTTCATTGATGCAGTCCTTCTGAACACTTTTAAGAGTATTTGTAATGTTCTGCACAGATAGAGCCTGAACACGTGGCAGCTTTATTAAAGCAGCAGGTGAACAGATTTGTGGAAGGATACATTCTTCATGGGCTTCAGATAAAGGGTGTTTTGTGGTTGCTTGTATTTTCCCCAGATAGTGGTTTGTTTAAATAACTAGTGACATTTAATATATGTTACAAAAAAGGCTCCAAAAAAGGCATATATATATATATATATATATATATATATATATATCCTGGCCGGCTCAACCAGTGTGTATTTCTTCAAGCACCACAAGATGTAGAGTTTATAAAGTACAATTCTGGGCCATTGATGGTCATTTCTCCAAACACATGCAGAACAAATGCCTGTTTTGAAGCCCAAATGGTGCAAAAGGACTTTACATTGGGTTATACTTAAAGACAGGGCTACTCAGTGAAGAGAAGAGAGAAAAGGAAAGAACATGTTATAACGGGTGATGTAACATTAATTATTGCGCGTTTCCACTCGTAATGTCAAAGCAAAAAGGCCTCTCAGACGCTCTCCGTTTACTGGTCAGATAAAGAAAACAAATGGACGGGAGAAACACGGGTTCCCTCTGATGGAGTGGAGGCAGGGGCGGTTCTAGGGGGGCCAGGGGGGCCCCCCTAACACTGACCTCTGACCCCCCTGTGGCCCCCCTAACAATGAAAACAAATCATATTTTTTTAAATGTATATTTTCTGGTACTCAGGATGTGTTGCTGTAATGTGAGATTGTGCAGACACCCTGATGTGAAGTAGAGATGTAACTGTTCATTGCCTTTATTTTTATATAAATATGGTGTGAGTGCAAACATGGCACTATAACTTAAGCTGAAGCTAACCGTAATAACTATAAGATCTATCTGAAATAACTCAGTGCACTGAAACAAATACCAACAACTGGATTGCATTGTTTCCTGATGCGCAATTACTTCATACTGTCGAGTTCTCTTTTTCGTCCTGCATTTATTGGGCCCCCCTCAGAAAATAACTGGCCCCCCCGTCAAATTGGTCTAGAACCGCCCCTGCGTGGAGGATGACCGTATTTAGAAATGAGTTAAGCCAATCACAACGCTCCTAACATGAGCAGAACAGAGTTTCCTTTTACGGGAAGTACATCAAAAAACTCGGTATGTCGCGAGACAGGAATTCATTTCAGCTTCAAATGAAACAAACAATTATAAACAAGAAATTATCAGTTCAAAGAAATCAATAATAAAATACACAAAACACATTTAACAATTAAAGACTAACTGAAAATAAAAGTGTCTGCTTTGGTTGAGGCGGAGGGATATCGCTTCCACCAAGGAAAGTAGTCCCTCAGATTGTACTGCGTGGCAACGAGACGGTTTTCTTTTTAAGAAATGAGTTCATATAAAACGCTTTGTTGTCGAACACACAATGAAATCTAAAGCCTCCACACTGTGACACACAACATACTTAGACATAGAAATAGATAGAAGGCAATGGTGTAAGTTCGAGAAGGAATGAGAAAACATATATATATATATATATAATGAGATAAGACAGAATGTAAACACTGTACGGAGGAATACATACGATATGCAGTTATATATGAAATGGTACTTTACTGTAGTTCTCCTTTCTTTTCTTTTATTGGAGAAGGATCGATAACATGAACTGCTAATCCATGACATAGATAAAACCCATTTTGGAAATGGAAAATATATATTATATATATATATATATATATATAATACGTACACTAATATGAGATATGTGTGTAATAGTTGTGATAATGTGCAGCGAGTCCTTCATTACTCAGAAGAAAACACCAAACCGCTCTTCCTCTAAAAATCAGATATTCATATTAAACTCTTTTTGTACATTAACATGTAAATAAAATATTTACACACACACACACACACACACACACACACACACACACACACACACACACACACACACACACACACACACACAAACACACACGCACACTCACCTTCTGCAGAGCCAATGACAATTATCCACAGGAACATTACAATTACTGGGTTAAAAATTCGATCCATATGTTTTATAATTTTTAATTTGAAGCTGGAAAGAAATGCAGGTGAGCTTTATACTTAAATGAGGGAGGAGGAGCAGGAGGAGGAGGAGGAGGAGGCAGGAGGAGGAGGAGGAGGAGGAGGAGGAGGAGCAGGAGGAGGAGGATCTATGGTCACATGACTTACAAGAAACAAGGCTGGGATCCTTGGAAAGGTTTCAAGTACAGACAGCAAACATCTCTCTCTCTCACGCAGGGCTGGGTATCGTTTGAATTTCCACGATTCTGATTCCGATTCTGATTCCACTTTTCAATTCCGGTTCTTAACGGTTCTCGATTCCGGTTCGTTGAGGCGCAGGGTAAAGAAATGATCCTTGCTTCTTCCACCAACACAATTCCATGTATTCGAGAAACCTTTCCACAGGTTAGTTTACAGTCATATCTCATGAGTCAGTTTATGTTCCCTGCTCTGTAGCTGCACCCTGAACCACTGAAGCTGCAGCAGGGCAACGTTTAAAGGACCCCCCCCCCATTTAAAAACAGTTCTTGTTGAGAAGCACCAGCTCCTGCCTCTCAGGCGCACCGGGGAGAAAGGTTAGAACACTTTAAAGCAGAACGCTTCAATCTGGTGCACTTTGAGCAGAATGACTAGAGACTAGATCCAGGGGTACGACTCTAACACCCAGATGAAGAGATCGGTTTACATTTTAATAATTAAATAAGTATGTGAGCATAACCAGTAACCCATAGCAACAACAATACATGGAACGTATTCAGATCTTATTTTACTATTTTATTTCTGCATATGTTTGTATCTCTCCAGTTTAAACGAAGTGTCTGGTTTCCTGTCCTGTAGTTTACGTTGGAATGATTTCAAACCTGTTTCATCCCAATCATTATAAGGAGAGCCTTGGAAATATGTGTTTACACATTGTGACCAAGCCGTTTGAGACCCACTGAGATCACTGAGACTACAGGGAACTATCTGACCCCCAGAGTCCTTCCCCTCACTGAGCTGAAGCTAGCAGCCTCCGTCTGACTGCAGAGGACTCTCCTCCACATCACTTCTTCCGTTAGCGCAGCTAGCACCAGATGCTAATAACAACAGCGCCCTCCCTCTCTCCCTCGCTTACTCGGGCCCATTCCCAAACCGCCCCCTACACCCTACCCCTCCGTTCACGCGGAGGGTCCGCCACATTGAGGGCTGTTCCAAAGCAGCGAGTGTGGAGGGGGAGTGGGGGGGGTGTGGGCTATCAAGCCCTCAAACAGCGAGTCTGCAGCGGTGCTGACTGGAGACCGGTCTCTCCCTGACTGGAGTCACGCTGTGTGTGTCCTCAGGAAACACGCTGTGTACAAGTAGTTCCAGCAAACATCCACTGATAAACTGCGATGTTAACAACCTCATGATGACCTCATGATGACCTCATGATGACCTCATGATGACCTCATGATGACCTCATGTGTTTTAACTGAGGGTCAAACCTGTGTTTAGTCTAGACAAAGGTACATGTGTGCATTTTATTATAAAGTTGTGTATATTCACAGACCATTGCAAAAACTAAGAAGCTTATAAACATCAGGGTTAAAACTAAGAGAGCTTTGAAACACAATGAAAGATGTTTGGAGTTTTATTTGAGTTATTCATTTAAACTGTTTGTCTAAGAGATGCTGATTTGAAACCGTTGTTACACACAGTTACGGCACTTCCTGTTTGTGCCGGAGAGAGGGGAGGCCGTCCCAAAGCTGGCTGCTGTGTGTACTCCCTCCATCTGACAGGAGGAGCCTCGTTGAGCTGCGAGTGTGGCTGCAGACGGAGTTCACTGCGTCACGGAGGGGGAGGGTGCAGGGAGTGGTTTGGGATTGGGCCTCGCACTCTGGCTGTGAGCTGCGGGCGCCAGATAAGCCCACATCCCCCATTTCCATCACTGACAGCGCCCGTCGCACAGGGCGAATGAAACGTGTAGCCGGGGTGAAAAGGGTGTCACATTGACTTAATGATGAATGTTGTTACATCGAGGCCGAACATTAGGACGAGCGCCAGCGGTCAGAGCTGTCAGCGCAGCGCCTCACAGATCTGGCGCCCTAGGCGAACATGGTTACGGTGTAGGAAGTGTAGGTACAACCAGAGCCGTATAATAGAAGAGTTGATGACAGCTGATGACAACAAAGAGGGAACGTTCAGATCCAGCTCCAAACACGCATTCCCTGGATCCGGGAACTTCCTGCTTTCACACGTTATTTCTAAAACGATGCCATATACTTTATTGTCCCCGGAAATATGTGAAGAGATGAACTGATGCCAAACAGGATGCTTTACATACTTTAGAGGTGAACACACACACACACACACACACACACACGCACACACAGCGTTAAAGTGTGTTCAGCGTGTGACTCAGAGAGGGGTTAACATGTAACATGTCTGCTCCTTATGAAGAGGGACTGAGCAACACACAGTGTGTGTGTACAAACCAAACTGTGTGTTGAAATATAAGGAGTTTCACATCTCTATATTTGCATTCATTTGAATATTCCACTCTCTTTTCCACGTGAAGAACCGAGCGCTCTGTCCCGCAGGAACAGGGACTAGAAACCAGCTTCACATTCTTTATCATTGAATGCAGATTTCCTCAGTCAGCTGTTGTTGTTGTTGTTGTTGTTGTTGTTGTTGTTCAGGCTCAGCAGGAACCGGTCAGACGTGTTTACATGACCAATACAACCTCCACTGTGTCCCTGAGAGCAGCGCCTCACAGAACTTGAGAGGCCGGTTCCTGTGGGTTCCCTTCGTGAGACGGAAAGCAGAACACAAGCACCTCTCATAAAGTGTGCTCACTGTAAAGATGGAATAATCAACGAGACACGACTGAAGAGAATACCATTCAAAGGCTCTGGATGCTCTCGCCCTCTAACAGCACGCTCCGCGTCACGGAGTCACACCCAGATCAGTGAGCGATCAACACCTGCACTGTGTCCCTGAAAGCACCGCCTGACAGAACTTGAAAGGCCGGTTCCTTTTCAACCCACTTCACGTGACTCTAGTTTCTTCAAATAGCTTCTGTGTTTTTAGTTCCTGTTGTACTTTCATGAATGCACCACGACACCAAGCTTCAACCTGGTGCTGCACCTGGTTCTGGTTCTGATTGAGAGAATGTCAGTTGGACTGAAGTTATATTGGTTAGGGTTAGGTTGGGGAAGAGCGCTGCGTGGTGCACTGGCTCTCGGTAGATAGGGGTTTATAAAACATTAAAAGCCTCCGTAAACATAAACCTGATAAAAACCCTTTAAAGCGTCATCAAGGCTCCGCGAGGACGAGGCCGTTTCAGACGAAGGGTCACAAAGTGCAGAGCGGAGCCGGACCGCGGAGCGGCGGCAGAGTGTGCCTAAAAAGCAGATCTCCCCGTCCCAGGATCTGGAGGGTGGTGTGTGTGTGTGTGTGCGTGTGTGCGTGTGTGCGTGTGTGTGTGTGTGTGTGTGCGTGTGTGCGTGTGTGCGTGTGTGTGTGTGTGTGTGTGCGTGCGTGCGTGCGTGCATGTGCGTGCGTGCGTGCGTGTGTGTGTGTGCGTGCGTGCGTGCGTGTGTGTGTGTGCGTGCGTGCGTGTGTGTGTGTGTGCGTGCGTGCGTGTGTGTGTGTGTGTGTGTGCGTGCGTGTGTGTGTGTGCGTGCGTGTGTGTGTGTGTGCGTGCGTGTGTGTGTGTGTGCGTGCGTGCGTGTGTGTGTGTGTGCGTGCGTGCGTGTGTGTGTGTGTGCGTGCGTGCGTGTGTGTGTGCGTGCGTGGTGTGTGTGTGTGCGTGCGTGTGTGTGTGTGTGCGTGCGTGTGTGTGTGTGTGCGTGCGTGGTGTGTGTGTGTGTGTGTGTGTGTGCGTGCGTGCGTGCGTGCGTGCGTGGGGGATCTAAAATGGCCAATTTAAAAGTGAATCCAGTTCTATTAGGAAAAGCCGTGCATGGTAGTATAAGTGCAGTTAAAACACAAGTGCAATGATACAAATATAAATAATTAAAACATTCTCCCCAGTCATATGAATTTAAAAAGTAAAGGGAGTCTTAAAATGAACTGATCATAATAAAATAAAGGAAGGCACACCGGGTTAGTGACATCGTATATAATGAACTGGATATCACTGAAAAACAGAAACCATTCAAACATCCAAAGGGTGGCAGGGAGGTGAAGAGCGCCCCCTGCGGGCGGTTCCCCGGCCTCCAGGTAATAAAATAATTTAAAATAGATATAAATAAACAGATAAAAGCGTCCCTCCTCATGTGGCCTTGATCATTTTCAGATAAAAACATAAATACATTTAAAATATAAAACATGTAAGAAGTAATAAAAACATAAATATGAACACCATTAAGATAAAAAGTCCAGATGAGGAGGATCTATAAATAATTAATAAATAAGTATAAGTGCTAAAATACGTGGAGGGCGGATTACAACAGGCTGACACACCCGCAGAGAAGGGAACCCAAATCACCCGTCTGCAGGGGAGAGACCCCGGGGGGGGGGATCACACAGGTTAGAGCATGTCTGAGTGGTGGGAGGCGGACCCATCAATTATATGTTTCATTTGGTCCGCCCGGGTCAATGGTGCCCAGGCGATGGATCCACCTCCGCTCCCCGCTCGCCTCTGGCCCGCGCTCCAGCCGCTGCTGCTCTCCAGGCCCACAGACTGCACACTCTGGAGGCCATGGAGTTTAACATGGTTGTATAAAACGCTCGTGCCGTCCCCGTCTCTAATTCGATATTGATGTTGTTTAATTCTGAGGCTGATCTCGTTGCGCGTCTCCCCCACATAGAGTCTCTGGCAGGCCTTGCACCTGATTGCATAAATAGCGTTTTTTGTGTTAGGTGTCAAGGCCCGCCGTACGTTGCTCCCCTCTCGAGAGAAGGGATTGGAAACGTGGGGGAGGCGAACGAAACCAACCTCAGAGACGCGAGGCGCCTCCCTAGTTTTGATGCCTTTATTTAATTTGGTATGGACCAGAAGGTCCTGGAGATTTTTATTACGGCGGTAGGCGGAGATCAGCCGGCACGGCCGCAGCGCGTCACAGCCGCCCCTGGCCCCCTCAAAATGGGCCTTTAGTTTGCCTGAAAGGCTGGACAGGCTCCCTGAGTAGGTTGTGATGAGGGGGACCAGGGCAGGGCCGGACGGCCGGGCGGAGATGTCTCTGTATTTCTCTATGAAGGTGCGGCTGACCTCCTGATCCGAGTCCCTGAGCGTGTCTGGCCGTGCAGCACTCTCAGCGTCACAGACTGGAGGAGAAGCATTATGTCAGCAACACGTTGAGTTGAGGAAACTCTGGGTCAGAGGTGATGAGAGTCAGACGGTGTGTTAGACGGGCCGTGACATCATGAACCTGTTGATGGACGCATTCCAACACTTGTTCTGCTCCAGCTGTGTTCTCCTTGCAGCTGCAGCTCTGAGGCTCACAGACTCACGTTCAGAGACGTTCAGAGACGGTCAGATGGACGGAGGAAACCAGTTTATCAGGCATGTTGGGAGTTGTAACCCGACACTGGTACGTTCCCGTGTCCTCGATGTCGACGTTCTTCAGGAGAACAGAAGCGTCTCTTCAGGAACTCTTCAGGAGGAACACCGACTCACCTTCAGAGACGACCAGATGGACGTAGCGCACAAACACTCTCACGTTTCTCTTCCTGCGGTTATTGGAGCGAGTTACTACCCGACACTCGAACGTTCCCGTGTCATCGGTGTTGACGTTCTTCAGGACAACAGAAGCGTCTCCGTTCTACATCTCTGGATCTTTCGGCTCAACGCGACCTCGATAACGTGGATCCTGGATGCTTTCATTCTGCCTGCTAACCCAGCTCAGGTCTGCTCCACTCCAACAGTGCGATGGCAGCATCTGAGGAGCTGTGACACCGAAGAGTGCGTCTTCTCCAGGCTCCGCCCTCACCATCACCCTTTCTAAATGTGGAGAAAGACAGAACGGCAACAGTCAGTCATTTCACTTTGAGCCGTTTGTATATTTACGAGGAATGTTGTGTTTTTGCTTTGTACCTCACCAAATGCTCTCATGGTCAATAATGCTATTTTCGTTGAATAATGTAGAATAATTATATTATTAAATATTAAGAGTACATACTTTCATAGGTGGAAGTAGAAGGTCAATGATAGGAATATAAAAAATCAAGAAGATACTGTAAGTGATCTCTACAGTTTAGTGCCGGATGTACAAAGATATTAAAATGAGGAGGTGCAAAACAGACGAATGAACCTTTATGAACACATTAAAGAACACTTTAGGTTAAGGTCTTCTTCCAAGTAAGAAAAAAGCTTTGGGGGTATCTATCTACAGGTAAATATTAAGCCTGACAAAGTACTTAACGTATCATTGCTTTCCTGCAATGTTAACTATGTTGAAGCACTTATTTTAACTGATATTATACACATTAATGATACTCTTATGTAGATACATTTAGCATGCAGTTAGCAGAGTGGTTGAAGGAAGCGGTGTGTGGGCGACTGTCAGAGAAACAGTTTGAAGCCACATCACAAAGAGGCAGGACTGGCCATGGTCTTTTTTGCATTACCCGGTGGGCCGACGTGCCTTTTGGGCCGACGCGTCTCTGAAGTCCCGGCCCATGAGACGGCAGATCGGCCCTCTGTCTAAATGGTTTTAGTAATTGACACTGGGCCGGCCCAATCAAATCTTTAATCACCTCCCCCTTTGGCCGCTCGGCGTGCATCATTAAATCACGCCCCCAGGAGGTGAGCCGGCCGTTGAAGCCAAACTTGGAGTTAGAAAAGGCGAAGGCCGAGCGAAAAGGGGGAGCAGAACAATTGCGGGCAAGAAAAAAGCAGGCCCTTCGTGCTGATGCTGCCGCTTGTGTCAAAATAACCGACATGTTTAGTTCAGGTGCAGGTCCATCTTCTTCTAACCCGCGCGAGTGGAGAGAGGGAGGAGAACTGGCGGTAAGCAGAAGCTAAGACAATTAGGAAAGGATTATTATTAAGGTTATGATACTCTGTAGTTCTGGAACCATGAATATCCTTTGATGAAGCGCTAATAAGACAAGAGAAACATTCGTTAGCCTACAAGCTAGTAAGCTGGCTTTTTTAGGTTTTCTCTGGCAAGTTAAAATATAGCTTAATGGGACTCTGATGCGCTGTCTCATTGAAATGTAACCACCGTTCATGAACAATTACTGTCAGCTGGCAGCTTGTTTAGTTTAGTTTATGTGGTTATAAGGCAACAGTGGTCTTTTGGACCTGAACACAATGTTTATAGTCAGCTTTTTGTGGTAGTTTTGACAATATATAGAATGAATGTGTTGAGCCAGGCAGCATCCCCAGAAGAGGAGAGAGTCAGCGAGAGTGAGGAGAGCAAAGAGCAGGGGGACATGGATTACTTTGCCCGCCCCGAGCCATCTCTGTCACAGATGTTTTTAGAACAGCAACACACCAGAACTCCAGTTGTGCAGAAGGTTCACCTGTGAAGATGGCACCAGCAGAAAGTGGCTTACACATTGCAAGGGACGTCATATGTTGTTTTGTATGTCTGGCATTTGGGAAGAGGACTGACACTGGCACAGCTATAACTGGAATGTCAGGTTGGAGGCACGCACACCAGCGTACAGAGGAGCACGGAAAGAGCATCACACATTGTGCTGAAGCGTCCTTCTTACGGTGCTCTAAAGACTGGCAGTCAGATGTCGGCTCATAGGGAACAAGTCGGAAAGAGGCGTCAGGGTCTGGAGCGTGTGGTGGATGTGGTGGAAGTGCAGGCAGGTGGAGAGTGAGGGAGCATGCTAGCTGACAACACCGTGGACCGCGGTAACTCTTTGGAGCTCATCCCTTTATTAGGAAAGTATGATGTCTGCTTAAAAGAGCATCTGGGTGATTGCGTAGAGAAGAGCAAGACATTGACCAATCCAGTGGAACAGAGGGTAGAGGGTCTCTCATCCCCCCACTCTCCAAAGCTACTGCTAACTCCATCATAGAAGCTGATGGTCGTCTAATCAAAGGAAGTATCTCCAATGATGTCCAGAAGGCCGGATGTCTTCTGTTCAGCGGGACGCAACACAAGACAGAACTTCTCAGGGTCAGTGTTCAGTAATCTTAAGACATGCCAATGAGACGGTGCACGAGAGGCTTGTGGCGTTAGTGAAGTGCCACGAACCCACCGGACAATACTTTGTGAACTTGCTCTCAGAGGTCTTAGAGCATCTGGAACTGGACACGGGCATGTGTGTAGGTAATGCATCAGATGCAGCATCCAATATGCAAAAACAGGTTTGGAATCATTCCAGTGTAAACTACAGGACAGGAAACCAGACACATCGTTTAAACTGGAGAGATAAAAAA
>CM070489.1:217500-223236 GCA_036324585.1 Champsocephalus esox
CAGAACACTGGTGCTTTGGGAACACTCAAATGATTTAATTCCCATTTAAAATCAGGAGACTAAATAACATTGTGTGTGTGTGTGTGTGTGTGTGTGTGTGTGTGTGTGTGCGTGCGTGTGTGCGTGCGTGCGTGTGTGTGTGTGTGTCATGCTTGCTTGCCAACCCTCCCGATTTTCGCGGGAGACTCCCGATTTTATTTCCCTCTCCCAAATCAGATTTACTCACGACTGTTTCCACTCGGACTTTTATACAGCTACACCATTGTTTGGTTTCCATGGTAGCGCGTCTCTTTAGCAGCGCGAGCAACTCAAAGTCTGAGCGGGTGAGGAAGATGAAAACTGAACAAGAATCGACAACTCGACCCTCTGCTCACTCCTCTCCTGTAAAACACAGGTCCAGCCCACATATGCTCCATGGTGCTACAGGTCCAGCCCACATATGCTCCATGGTGCCACAGGTCCAGCCCACATATGCTCCATGGTGCTACAGGTCCAGCCCACATATGCTCCATGGTGCCACAGGTCCAGCCCACACAGGCTCCATGGTGCTACAGGCCCAGCCCACACAGGCTACATGGTGCTACAGGTCCAGCCCACACAGGCTCCATGGTGCTACGGGCCCAGCCCACACAGGCTCCATGGTGCTACAGGCCCAGCCCACACAGGCTCCATGGTGCTACAGGCCCAGCCCACACAGGCTCCATGGTGCTACAGTCCCAGCCCACACAGGCTCCATGGTGCTACAGGCCCAACCCACACAGGCTCCATGGTGCTACAGGCCCAGCCCACATATGCTCCATGGTGCTACAGGCATTGCCCTTACAACTACAATAAGCATGTACATGTTAATCTACAGCTCCGGCGATCCACTAGCACCGGAGTCTCCACCTGCAGACGCAACCATCCTCGACAACTATAACGTCACCTTGGATACGAGTCTAAACAACTCGCAGACACACAGGCCAGGGCGCCCTTTGAGCATCAGATCTGACGATGCTGATTGGCTGAAATTATGTTTCGGCGGCATAGTTTACAGATAGCAACAGTCAGCTTGTGGGCTGCTGCTGCTCTGGCTGAGGGCTCCTTTGTACCGCCCGGACGAGAGAGGGTAATGATACACGCCACGGCCAGGCAAGAAACATGTGACTTATCAGTAACTTTAGACATCGTAAAACAATTTTAAACGAGATTTTATTGTTGATTATACATTTTACTGATACCAACTATATAATATTTACCTTGTTCATTAAAAATAGAAAATAATTGTTTTAATCTTTTTTAAATATATATATTTTTTAATGACAATCAAACATGTGAGAAGAGGGGGGGGCGGCTTCCCTAGCGCCCCTAAGGAGCGTCCGCCACTAGGATATACATATGTTATACATATTTGTATTGTATTTTGTATTCAGATTGTTGGAAACGTTATTTCGATCTCTCTGTCTGTACAAAGACACAGAAAGATTGACATTAAAGTTGACTTTGACTTTTTGACTTTGACTTTTGAATAAACGCTTTCCTGTTGAGTTGTGCCTCTTGTGTTGTCGTGTTCACTCCGACTGAGAGAGCATTCTCTGAGTCTAGTTTGAGTGGAAACTATCTATTTGTATTAACCGCAGAAGCCCTGCAGCTAAGAGTACCACTGACAACCTGAAGGGTTCTAGATGTGTTTCAAAAGGTGTTCAGAGTGGTTGAAGGAAGCGGTGACAGGAAGGAAGCGCTGTGTGGGCGACTGTCAGAGAAACAGTTTGATGCCACATCACAAAGAGGTACAATGGATCCAACAAGTCTTCAACGCCTCGTCTGTAAGTACAATCTGTATACTGTGAGCATGAGGGAAGACGTTCAGACATCAGAACACATGTGAGAGCTCCCTGAGCTGCACAGCAAGCATCCAGCGTCCGGAGAGACGGACCTCTCCTCACCGTCTGCTCCGTTCAGGAGGAACGGCACTGAGATGATTGTTGTGGTGCATTCAAGTGCTGAAAGAAAGTCTGGTATTTCCTCAACTTCTGTCCAGTCTGACTCGTGCTCACTTTGCACTCCATGCATGTGTTCTAAGAGCAGCACCCAGACCTGTGGAAGTGTCCTGTGTGTCGCAGTAAGCTCACCCTGTGGTTTCTCCTCAGTGCTCACCTCCCTGCTGAGCGGCTCCACTCACCAAGGTCAGTACACTTCCTCCGTCTCTCCACTCACCAAGGTCAGTACACTTCCTCCGTCTCTCCACTCACCAAGGTCAGTACACTTCCTCCGTCTCTCCACTCACCAAGGTCAGTACACTTCCTCCGTCTCTCCACTCACCAAGGTCAGTACACTTCCTCCTCCGTCTGCTGCTCCACTCACCAAGGTCAGTACACTTCCTCCGTCTCTCCACTCACCAAGGTCAGTACACTTCCTCCGTCTCTCCACTCACCAAGGTCAGTACACTTCCTCCGTCTCTCTCCACTCACCAAGGTCAGTACACTTCCTCCGTCTCTCCACTCACCAAGGTCAGTACACTTCCTCCGTCTCTCCACTCACCAAGGTCAGTACACTTCCTCCGTCTCTCCACTCACCAAGGTCAGTACACTTCCTCCGTGCTCTCCACTCACCAAGGTCAGTACACTTCCTCCGTCTCTCCACTCACCAAGGTCAGTACACTTCCTCCGTCTCACTCCCTGTCTTCTCGTCTCCACTCACCAAGGTCAGTACACTTCCTCCGTCTCTCCACTCACCAAGGTCAGTACACTTCCTCCTTCTCTCCATCTCACTAGGTCGTCACTTCTTCTCTCTTCTCTTCTTCTTCACTTCTCTTCTTCGTCATCTTCTTCTTCTTCTTCTTCTTCTTCTTCTTCTTCTTCTTCTTCTTCTTCTTCTCTTCTTCTTCTTCTTCTTCTTCTTCTTCTTCTTCTTCTTCTTCTTCTTCTTCTTCCTTCTTCTTCTTCTTCTTCTTCTTCTTCTTCTTCTTCTTCTTCTTCTTCTTCTTCTTCTTCTTCAGTGTTTTATAACTCTTCCTCCCTGCAGCTCGTCTGACGGTGACTCCCAGCAGCTCTCAGGTGTTTGAAGATGAACGTGTCTCTCTGAGATGTGAGGACGCCTCTGAGGGATGGACCGTGAGGAGAAACACCAGCAGGAACAGAGCTGAGTGTGGAGACTGGGGAACACCTGCTGGTTCCTCCTGTACCATCAGCTCCACTCACCCTCTGGACAGTGGAGAGTACTGGTGTGAGTCCACAGGGGGATCCACCAGTAACACCGTCACCATCACCGTCTCCGGTGAGATCAGCCTCTCTGTTTCCTCATCAATACTAAACACACTCTAAGAAGTTCATCAGGCAGAGGAAGCTGGACGACCGCAGAGCTGCTAGCTGGTGCTCACCACAGGCTGCAGAACACACATTCTCTCACACTCTATCATCCACTAGATACTCCTCAGTACAGTCTCACTCTCTAGGGTTAGGAAACACAGATTTAACAGTTTATTTCCTTCTATAGTATCAGAGACATAGAGTGAGCTTTGGATGGCAAGACGATGAATGATCGTTCTTCTCACAGGACTCATGTATATGATAAAGTCTCTGAAACCGTGTGGAACGGCTTAAAATCCCTCCTCTTTCCTACTGATGAATGATGATGGGTATTATTATCCAAAGCACTTCATTAGAGTGTTACTAATCATTGGTGACGGTCTGGATGGAGAGCTTCAGAGTGGATGAAGTTCAGATTGAGGAAAGGATCTACGTATGCTAAGCTAACTGACGCCATATAGTCACATTGTCCAACGTCCTTATAACAGATACTTTGTGAGGTTTGTTGCGTTGTTTTGTCAAGTGCATTTGAACGTGAGTAAAGTCCATTGTTCTACGGGGCGTTTCAGACTTCAGCATGCTAACGTTAGCTTTTCAGTTAGCTACGCCACAGCCTCACTTGGCAGGTAGTGGGTTCATTCACCATCTCTGCCATGTGTAAGTTACTGATCACCTCCATTCTGCACCTGGCTCCGTGTTCAGGTGGATCGGTGATCCTGCAGAGTCCTGCCCTCCCCGTGACGGAGGGAGATGACGTCACTCTGACCTGCAGAACAAAGATGGCCGACCCCCCTCTGCTGAATTCTTCAAGATGGCGTCTCCATCAGGAATGGGTCTGATGGTCACATGACCCTCCACCATGTCTCCAGGTCTGATGAAGGCCTCTACGCGTGTAGCGTCCAGGGTGAAAGAGTCTCCATGGAGCCGGCTGTCTGTCTCAGTGAGGAGCTGTGCTTTGGGTTCAGGATCATCGTATTTCTGTACCGGACCCTGAAGGCAGCAGTGACCCCTCCACCATGTAAAGCCTAATCTGAGGAATTACTGTCCATGAGTTTCAACCTGAAACACAAATACTAAAGAATGAAGACGGACGGTGAAATGTTTATTTCTGTTCTTTTCATTATTTGTTTTTCCTTTTAGAGAAACCCCCCACCACTACGAGTCCTCCTGCCTCCTCCCTCCACCTTGTGTTCAGGGTGATCTGCCACCTGGTGGTCTTCTGCCCGTACTGCATCTCCACTTTCCTCATGGTGTCTATATATCGAGAGAGGGCCAGAGGTAACCTCGCTCAGCTTGCACATCTAACTCAGGGGTGTCCAAACTACGGCCCGGGGCCAAATGCGGCCCGGGGGCCTTTTTGAATCGGCCCTCAGCAAATAAAAATAGTAAATGGAATATTGCCCACAAATGAAACGTGTGCTTGTCTTATGTCGTACTTCTTAAATATAAATGTGAACATATCGTACACGGTAGTATTCATGTGTTAATGAGACCACTTTTCAAATAGATTCAGTCAATTCAAGTTGGAAACATTTTCTAACAAATCTTAGTTGATAAGAAAAAAGCCCAATAACTTATTTCCGTAACAAGCTTGAAATAAACCTTCATATTTCCTCTTGTTGTGATCACTCTGAGGGTCTGCTTTCAGGGATGAGCCAACCCTCACAGCACCATTACCTACATTTCATTGGTTTTACTGACTGAACCTACGAGGGAATGAACCTCGAGAGAGCGGCCCACCCTTCGTATATCTTTCTGTATGCGGCCCTCGTGAAAACAGTTTGGACCCCCGGATCTAAAGGGATTTCAACATCCACCAAAACTCTTAATACCTTTTCTACATTTTCCTTGTGACAACAGGAAGTGACCCAACTCCGCCCACCCACGCTGAGCAGGGATTGGACGATGACTACGATGATGTCATGTCTGCTGTCACCACGGAGCATCAGTTCTGAAACAGTGAGGACCCAGAACGCTTCCCTGAGGAACGCCATGTTTTTAACTCAGTGTAATCATGTATTGACTGATATCGTGCACATGCAATATTATTCCCTTTATTTCTGAAGCTGTGGTCTGTTAGTGTTGGAGCCATTTCCATTGACTTATTACTGTCTGATAGTTTAGGCCTGATGATGATATGAATTAGATTAAACTCACCGTCTAAAGGTATCCTTGTGAGTCATACTATGGTTTAAAATGTATTAATTGAAGGCTCACTGATTATGTGTTAGGTGCGTCAGTATCACGTGCACGGCTGTATGCCTATATATGGTCGGCTGGTAGGACACAGCTGATGTTGATGAGATGGGGAAATGGAAGAGCCTGTTGACCGTGTTCTTTTTGTTCTGTTGGAGATGAACGTTGAGTTGCTTTGAAGCGAAGACATGTGTCCTCCTGGATGTGTCGTGTGGATCCAGGAATAAAGCGCGTCTGATTCAACTACGATCTC
>CM070489.1:223736-228736 GCA_036324585.1 Champsocephalus esox
TTGAACTTTCCTGCTGCGGCCAACGGGCCGGTCGTAACAGTTATTATATTGCATCGTTGGAGAAGCTCGGTCATAGATGTTCATTGCCTTTCCTAAACTATAGCTTATGTTCATGTGACATTAAAACCCTTGGATCTGGAGCTAATCAGACGAGCTGAAGTGTCTATTATTTGATGATTTTCAGGGACTGTATTCTTGTTCATATATCCTTGTGAGGACCGCCTGGTGTTTAAGTACTTAAGAGGACACTTTGGAAAAAGATAAAATAATTATATTTTAGAATAAATAATATGTTAAAGTTCAGTTTTTTCTCACTAAAAAACTATATTTTATAAATAAATAATATGTTAAACGTCAGTATTTACCAGTCCCTAAAGTATGAGACTGTACTGAGGAGTATCTAGTGGATGATAGTGTGTGAGAGAATGTGTGTTCTGCACCCTGTGGTGAGCACCAGCTAGCAGCTCTGCGGTCGTCCAGCTTCCTCTGCCTGATGAATTCTTTTAAACAGACATTGCTCCAGACAACAGAACATACAACAACACATGTAACAACAAACAACTAAACAAAACGTAACAGGGGGGGGGGATGCAAGGATGCCTTCCTAAGACAGCTGATTGTGACATACATAGCACATTCCATACACAATACATTACACATTACACAGGAGATGCCATATTGACAGGGTCAGATAGGAGGGCTGCGGACAGAGAACCGCAATCCTCCCGTCTCCCCTCAAAGCCCCCAGCAGAGAAGCTGCACGCTCCGTGTTCAGCAGGTCCAGATGCTCCCTCAGCCGCGAGTCCCTAGTGAGGCAGGCTGGTTTGCGTTCCTTCCAGTTTAGTAGGACGAGTCTTTTTGTGGCTAAACAGCCCGATGTCCAGAGCCGATCGGCAGTCCTTGCAACATTGCCATCTGGCTGGAGACCCAGCATGCAATGGGACATGTAGGGAAATTAACTTTTAAAGATTCAGACATTAAGGATATTACTTCTGACCGAAGTGTTTTAACCGCTGGGCATTCCCAGAGTAGGTGCAACAGCGTACCTCGCTTGCCACATTCATGCCAGCACAAGTCTCTGTGTTTATTGTCCATCTTGGATTTTGTACCAGCGGTGATGTCAGCTCTATTGAGCATTCTGAACTGGATGACCCTGAATGTTACACGTTTAGAAGAGAGCATAGCTGACCTCCACATGGAGTTCCATTGCAGAGCAGAGAGAGAGATATCAAGGCTTGCTCAAGGACAGTTGGACAGGAGAATAGGTATCCGGGGCAGCCCTAGATAATCATTTATACATGTGAGGGACCACACCGGATGATAGGATTGCTTTCTGGAGGCGCTGGTCCTCTTCCATACATGAAGCAGGCATGGCTCCCTCCTTACATGTTGTACTAATAATAGATGCTAGTTGTGCATATGATAGAAAAGATGAGACTGAGAGACCATGCTGGTGTTTGAGTTGTTGAAATGGAAGGGTTGGGTCTCTATATGTCTGTCCAGTGGTAGTAATACCAGCCCTCTGCCAGATAGTATTACTTAAGGTGCTCCTCCTGCAGAGAGACAGGGGTTGCTCCACATGGGGCAAGGTGGTGAGAGCCCCTCTATGTTGAGTCTCCTGAGCGGTTGATGAAAAGCGGATGATGGTTTTATCCATTGAGGGTGGTGGTCTTGGGAAGTACCACATTGAGGCCAGAGATATGTTTTGGTTTACAGACATGATGGATCGCTCCAGCCGTTGCCAACTGCCTACCGGAGAGGCACTTTGGTACGCCCACGATAACGGATACTTTGCGTTGAAGGACAGATAATACTGGAATACATCCGGCACTCCCAAACCTCCCATCGATCTTGGAATGATCAACTTATTATGTGCGATTCTGGGTTTTTTATTATTCCAAAGGAACTGAGTGAATATTTGATATCTTTAAACCATCTTAGTGGGAATTCAAGAGGGATAGAGGAGATACTGAGAGAGCCTTGGGAGAACATTCATTGTCAAGGTGTCTGCTCTGCCCCGTAGAGAAAGTGGTACGGCCGTCCATCTGTTGATGTCCTCTTTAATGGACTGGAAAACAGCGGGCCGTTAAGGCTAAAGATTTTGGAGATAGGAGAGACGATGTTAATTCCCAAATACCTCATTCCACTTGCTTTCCAAACAAGGGGGGTTCATTAGCTTGTGCTTATATGTGTTTGAGTTAAGTGGATTGCTTCACTCTTGTTCCAATTGATCTTATATCCAGAGAAGCTGCCAAATAAATGTATCATATCAAGAACTGCGGGTATAGAGAGTGCTGGCTTGCTCAAAGTAAGAAGTATATCGTCAGCGTACATATTTAATTTGAAGTCCATGAATGTTCACACCATGTATGTCACCATGAGAGTGACTTGCACAGGCTAATGGTTCTAGGGCCATGATAAAGAGTATGGACTAACGGGACACCCTCGCCTCACGCCACGATGTCAGGGGAAGGTTCTGAGATGAGTCCATTAGTTCTAACAGAAGAGAAGGGAGCGCTATCCAAAGCCTTTACCCAGCTAATCCACTTGGGCCCGAAGCCACATGTTTCAGCGTGTAAAACAGATATGCAAAAGCTTCAAAAGCTTCCTCAGCATCTCGTGATGCTGCAATCATTGGTCGATCGCTGGAGCTTGCTTCTAGCATCATCTGAAAAACCCTCCTCATGTTATTCGAGGACTGGCGGCCTGGAATTAAACCTTGGTCCAGACGCACGATAGATGGACCCGCCTCCTCCAAACGGAGGGCCTAGTCAGTTTAAAAGGCTTAGGGCGGTGGGTACCCATCAGAGAGGGATCTTTGCCCGCTCATGGAGGGAGGCGTGGCTTCAGATTCTAATACTTCATTAATAACAACAGTAAATACGGTGGAAGCTGTTCTTTAAAACATTTATAGAACTCTGTTGCAAAACCGTCGTCCCCTGGAGTTTTTCCTGATGCCATCTTCATGATCGCGTTTTATATTTCATTTTGGGAAACAGGTGCCTCCATAGCAGATCTGTCAGCCAAGCTGACGCTAGGGAGGTTAAGACCTCCAGAAAGGCTATCTAAGGCTTCTTCATTCAAGTTATTGTTTGTGCTATATACTTTAGAATAACAATTCTTGGAAGATTCGTCGATCGTGGCGCATCACGCTGTGGCCTGCCTGATGAACTTCTTAGAGTGTGTTTAGTATTGATGAGGAAACAGAGAGGCTGATCTCACCGGAGACGGTGATGGTGACGGTGTTACTGGTGGATCCCCCTGTGGACTCACACCAGTACTCTCCACTGTCCAGAGGGTGAGTGGAGCTGATGGTACAGGAGGAACCAGCAGGTGTTCCCCAGTCTCCACACTCAGCTCTGTTCCTGCTGGTGTTTCTCCTCACGGTCCATCCCTCAGAGGCGTCCTCACATCTCAGAGAGACACGTTCATCTTCAAACACCTGAGAGCTGCTGGGAGTCACCGTCAGACGAGCTGCAGGGAGGAAGAGTTATAAAACACTGAAGAAGAAGAAGAAGAAGAAGAAGAAGAAGAAGAAGAAGAAGAAGAGAAGAAGAAGAAGAAGAAGAAGAAGAAGAGAAGAAGAAGAAGAAGAAGAAGAAGAAGAAGAAGAAGAAGAAGAGAAGAAGAAGAAGAAGAAGAAGAAGAAGAAGAAGAAGAAGAAGAAGAAGAAGAGAAGAAGAAGAAGAGAAGAAGAAGAAGAAGAAGAAGAAGAAGAAGAAGAAGAAGAAGAAGAAGAAGAAGAAGAAGAAGAAGAAGAAGAAGAAGACAGTGACTCTGACACTAGGTGATGCATCAGGTGGACAGAGACTCAGCTCTGAGTGGAGAGACGGAGGAAGTGTACTGACCTTGGTGAGTGGAGAGACGGAGGAAGTGTACTGACCTTGGTGAGTGGAGAGACGGAGGAAGTGTACTGACCTTGGTGAGTGGAGAGACGGAGGAAGTGTACTGACCTTGGTGAGTGGAGCCGCTCAGCAGGGAGGTGAGCACGGAGGAAGTGTACTGACCTTGGTGAGTGGAGAGACGGAGGAAGTGTACTGACCTTGGTGAGTGGAGAGACGGAGGAAGTGTACTGACCTTGGTGAGTGGAGAGACGGAGGAAGTGTACTGACCTTGGTGAGTGGAGCCGCTCAGCAGGAGGTGAGCACGGAGGAAGTGTACTGACCTTGGTGAGTGGAGAGACGGAGGAAGTGTACTGACCTTGGTGAGTGGAGAGACGGAGGAAGTGTACTGACCTTGGTGAGTGGAGAGAGACGGAGGAAGTGTACTGACCTTGGTGAGTGGAGAGACGGAGGAAGTGTACTGACCTTGGTGAGTGGAGAGACGGAGGAAGTGTACTGACCTTGGTGAGTGGAGAGACGGAGGAAGTGTACTGACCTTGGTGAGTGGAGAGACGGAGGAAGTGTACTGACCTTGGTGAGTGGAGCCGCTCAGCAGGGAGGTGAGCACTGAGGAGAAACCACAGGGTGAGCTTACTGCGACACACAGGACACTTCCACAGGTCTGGGTGCTGCTCTTAGAACACATGCATGGAGTGCAAAGTGAGCACGAGTCAGACTGGACAGAAGTTGAGGAAATACCAGACTTTCTTTCAGCACTTGAATGCACCACAACAATCATCTCAGTGCCGTTCCTCCTGAACGGAGCAGACGGTGAGGAGAGGTCCGTCTCTCCGGACGCTGGATGCTTGCTGTGCAGCTCAGGGAGCTCTCACATGTGTTCTGATGTCTGAACGTCTTCCCTCATGCTCACAGTATACAGATTGTACTTACAGACGACGCGTTGAAGACTTGTTGGATCCATTGTACCTCTTTGTGATGTGGCATCAAACTGTTTCTCTGACAGTCGCCCACACAGCGCTTCCTTCCTGTCACCGCTTCCTTCAACCACTCTGAACACCTTTTGAAACACATCTAGAACCCTTCAGGTTGTCAGTGGTACTCTTAGCTGCAGGGCTTCTGCGGTTAATACAAATAGATAGTTTCCACTCAAACTAGACT
>CM070489.1:233736-236236 GCA_036324585.1 Champsocephalus esox
ACGGTGTTGTCAGCTAGCATGCTCCCTCACTCTCCACCTGCCTGCACTTCCACCACATCCACCACACGCTCCAGACCCTGACGCCTCTTTTCCGACTTGTTCCCTATGAGCCGACATCTGACTGCCAGTCTTTAGAGCACCGTAAGAAGGACGCTTCAGCACAATGTGTGATGCTCTTTCCGTGCTCCTCTGTACGCTGGTGTGCGTGCCTCCAACCTGACATTCCAGTTATAGCTGTGCCAGTGTCAGTCCTCTTCCCAAATGCCAGACATACAAAACAACATATGACGTCCCTTGCAATGTGTAAGCCACTTTCTGCTGGTGCCATCTTCACAGGTGAACCTTCTGCACAACTGGAGTTCTGGTGTGTTGCTGTTCTAAAAACATCTGTGACAGAGATGGCTCGGGGCGGGCAAAGTAATCCATGTCCCCCTGCTCTTTGCTCTCCTCACTCTCGCTGACTCTCTCCTCTTCTGGGGATGCTGCCTGGCTCAACACATTCATTCTATATATTGTCAAAACTACCACAAAAAGCTGACTATAAACATTGTGTTCAGGTCCAAAAGACCACTGTTGCCTTATAACCACATAAACTAAACTAAACAAGCTGCCAGCTGACAGTAATTGTTCATGAACGGTGGTTACATTTCAATGAGACAGCGCATCAGAGTCCCATTAAGCTATATTTTAACTTGCCAGAGAAAACCTAAAAAAGCCAGCTTACTAGCTTGTAGGCTAACGAATGTTTCTCTTGTCTTATTAGCGCTTCATCAAAGGATATTCATGGTTCCAGAACTACAGAGTATCATAACCTTAATAATAATCCTTTCCTAATTGTCTTAGCTTCTGCTTACCGCCAGTTCTCCTCCCTCTCTCCACTCGCGCGGGTTAGAAGAAGATGGACCTGCACCTGAACTAAACATGTCGGTTATTTTGACACAAGCGGCAGCATCAGCACGAAGGGCCTGCTTTTTTCTTGCCCGCAATTGTTCTGCTCCCCCTTTTCGCTCGGCCTTCGCCTTTTCTAACTCCAAGTTTGGCTTCAACGGCCGGCTCACCTCCTGGGGGCGTGATTTAATGATGCACGCCGAGCGGCCAAAGGGGAGGTGATTAAAGATTTGATTGGGCCGGCCCAGTGTCAATTACTAAAACCATTTAGACAGAGGGCCGATCTGCCGTCTCATGGGCCGGGACTTCAGAGACGCGTCGGCCCAAAAGGCACGTCGGCCCACCGGGTAATGCAAAAAAGACCATGGCCAGTCCTGCTCTCTTTGTGATGTGGCTTCAAACTGTTTCTCTGACAGTCGCCCACACACCGCTTCCTTCAACCACTCTGCTAACTGCATGCTAAATGTATCTACATAAGAGTATCATTAATGTGTATAATATCAGTTAAAATAAGTGCTTCAACATAGTTAACATTGCAGGAAAGCAATGATACGTTAAGTACTTTGTCAGGCTTAATATTTACCTGTAGATAGATACCCCCAAAGCTTTTTTCTTACTTGGAAGAAGACCTTAACCTAAAGTGTTCTTTAATGTGTTCATAAAGGTTCATCCGTCTGTTTTGCACCTCCTCATTTTAATATCTTTGTACATCCGGCACTAAACTGTAGAGATCACTTACAGTATCTTCTTGATTTTTATATTCCTATCATTGACCTTCTACTTCCACCTATGAAAGTATGTACTCTTAATATTTAATAATATAATTATTCTACATTATTCAACGAAAATAGCATTATTGACCATGAGAGCATTTGGTGAGGTACAAAGCAAAAACACAACATTCCTCGTAAATATACAAACGGCTCAAAGTGAAATGACTGACTGTTGCCGTTCTGTCTTTCTCCACATTTAGAAAGGGTGATGGTGAGGGCGGAGCCTGGAGAAGACGCACTCTTCGGTGTCACAGCTCCTCAGATGCTGCCATCGCACTGTTGGAGTGGAGCAGACCTGAGCTGGGTTAGCAGGCAGAATGAAAGCATCCAGGATCCACGTTATCGAGGTCGCGTTGAGCCGAAAGATCCAGAGATGTAGAACGGAGACGCTTCTGTTGTCCTGAAGAACGTCAACACCGATGACACGGGAACGTTCGAGTGTCGGGTAGTAACTCGCTCCAATAACCGCAGGAAGAGAAACGTGAGAGTGTTTGTGCGCTACGTCCATCTGGTCGTCTCTGAAGGTGAGTCGGTGTTCCTCCTGAAGAGTTCCTGAAGAGACGCTTCTGTTCTCCTGAAGAACGTCGACATCGAGGACACGGGAACGTACCAGTGTCGGGTTACAACTCCCAACATGCCTGATAAACTGGTTTCCTCCGTCCATCTGACCGTCTCTGAACGTCTCTGAACGTGAGTCTGTGAGCCTCAGAGCTGCAGCTGCAAGGAGAACACAGCTGGAGCAGAACAAGTGTTGGAATGCGTCCATCAACAGGTTCATGATGTCACGGCCCGTCTAACACACCGTCTGACTCTCATCACCTCTGACCCAGAGTTTCCTC
>CM070489.1:241236-248736 GCA_036324585.1 Champsocephalus esox
AGAACCGGAATTGAAAAGTGGAATCAGAATCGGAATCAGAATCGTGGAAATTCAAACGATACCCAGCCCTGCGTGAGAGAGAGAGATGTTTGCTGTCTGTACTTGAAACCTTTCCAAGGATCCCAGCCTTGTTTCTTGTAAGTCATGTGACCATAGATCCTCCTCCTCCTGCTCCTCCTCCTCTCCTCCTCCTCCTGCTCCTCCTCCTCCTCCTCCTGCTCCTCCTCCCTCATTTAAGTATAAAGCTCACCTGCATTTCTTTCCAGCTTCAAATTAAAAATTATAAAACATATGGATAGAATTTTTAACCCAGTAATTGTAATGTTCCTGTGGATAATTGTCATTGGCTCTGCAGAAGGTGAGTGTGCGTGTGTGTTTGTGTGTGTGTGTGTGTGTGTGTGTGTGTGTGTGTGTGTGTGTGTGTGTGTGTGTGTGTGTGTGTGTGTAAATATTTTATTTACATGTTAATGTACAAAAAGAGTTTAATATGAATATCTGATTTTTAGAGGAAGAGCGGTTTGGTGTTTTCTTCTGAGTAATGAAGGACTCGCTGCACATTATCACAACTATTACACACATATCTCATATTAGTGTACGTATTATATATATATATATATATATAATATATATTTTCCATTTCCAAAATGGGTTTTATCTATGTCATGGATTAGCAGTTCATGTTATCGATCCTTCTCCAATAAAAGAAAAGAAAGGAGAACTACAGTAAAGTACCATTTCATATATAACTGCATATCGTATGTATTCCTCCGTACAGTGTTTACATTCTGTCTTATCTCATTATATATATATATATATATGTTTTCTCATTCCTTCTCGAACTTACACCATTGCCTTCTATCTATTTCTATGTCTAAGTATGTTGTGTGTCACAGTGTGGAGGCTTTAGATTTCATTGTGTGTTCGACAACAAAGCGTTTTATATGAACTCATTTCTTAAAAAGAAAACCGTCTCGTTGCCACGCAGTACAATCTGAGGGACTACTTTCCTTGGTGGAAGCGATATCCCTCCGCCTCAACCAAAGCAGACACTTTTATTTTCAGTTAGTCTTTAATTGTTAAATGTGTTTTGTGTATTTTATTATTGATTTCTTGAACTGATAATTTCTTGTTTATAATTGTTTGTTTCATTTGAAGCTGAAATGAATTCCTGTCTCGCGACATACCGAGTTTTTTGATGTACTTCCCGTAAAAGGAAACTCTGTTCTGCTCATGTTAGGAGCGTTGTGATTGGCTTAACTCATTTCTAAATATGGTCATCCTCCACGCAGGGGCGGTTCTAGACCAATTTGACGGGGGGGCCAGTTATTTTCTGAGGGGGGCCCAATAAATGCAGGACGAAAAAGAGAACTCGACAGTATGAAGTAATTGCGCATCAGGAAACAATGCAATCCAGTTGTTGGTATTTGTTTCAGTACACTGAGTTATTTCAGATAGATCTTATAGTTATTACGGTTAGCTTCAGCTTAAGTTATAGTGCCATGTTTGCACTCACACCATATTTATATAAAAATAAAGGCAATGAACAGTTACATCTCTACTTCACATCAGGGTGTCTGCACAATCTCACATTACAGCAACACATCCTGAGTACCAGAAAATATACATTTAAAAAAATATGATTTGTTTTCATTGTTAGGGGGGCCACAGGGGGGTCAGAGGTCAGTGTTAGGGGGGCCCCCCTGGCCCCCCCTAGAACCGCCCCTGCCTCCACTCCATCAGAGGGAACCCGTGTTTCTCCCGTCCATTTGTTTTCTTTATCTGACCAGTAAACGGAGAGCGTCTGAGAGGCCTTTTTGCTTTGACATTACGAGTGGAAACGCGCAATAATTAATGTTACATCACCCGTTATAACATGTTCTTTCCTTTTCTCTCTTCTCTTCACTGAGTAGCCCTGTCTTTAAGTATAACCCAATGTAAAGTCCTTTTGCACCATTTGGGCTTCAAAACAGGCATTTGTTCTGCATGTGTTTGGAGAAATGACCATCAATGGCCCAGAATTGTACTTTATAAACTCTACATCTTGTGGTGCTTGAAGAAATACACACTGGTTGAGCCGGCCAGGATATATATATATACATATATATATATATATATGCCTTTTTTGGAGCCTTTTTTGTAATATATATTAAATGTCACTAGTTATTTAAACAAACCACTATCTGGGGAAAATACAAGCAACCACAAAACACCCTTTATCTGAAGCCCATGAAGAATGTATCCTTCCACAAATCTGTTCACCTGCTGCTTTAATAAAGCTGCCACGTGTTCAGGCTCTATCTGTGCAGAACATTACAAATACTCCTAAAAGTGTTCAGAAGGACTGCATCAATGAAATGCTATATCTATATCTATATCATATCAATATTGTTAAGTTCAACCAAAGGCCATTTAAATAGCGGGCAGTAACTGCTGTCCTCACACCCTCTGTCCTCAGACCCTCTGTCCTCACACCCTCTGTCCTCAGACACTCTGTCCTCACACCCTCTGTCCTCAGACACTCTGTCCTCAGACCCTCTGTCCTCAGACCCTCTATCCTTACACCCTCTGTCCTCAGACACTCTGTCCTCAGACCCTCTGTCCTCACACCCTCTGTCCTCACACCCTCTGTCCTCAGACCCTCTGTCCTCAGACCCTCTGTCCTCACACCCTCTGTCCTCAGACACTCTGTCCTCAGACCCTCTGTCCTCAGACCCTCTGTCCTTACACCCTCTGTCCTCAGACACTCTGTCCTCAGACCCTCTGTCCTCACACCCTCTGTCCTCACACCCTCTGTCCTCAGACACTCTGTCCTCACACCCTCTGTCCTCAGACACTCTGTCCTCAGACCCTCTGTCCTCAGACCCTCTGTCCTTACACCCTCTGTCCTCAGACACTCTGTCCTCAGACCCTCTGTCCTCACACCCTCTGTCCTCAGACACTCTGTCCTCACACCCTCTGTCCTCAGACACTCTGTCCTCAGACCCTCTGTCCTCAGACCCTCTGTCCTTACACCCTCTGTCCTCAGACACTCTGTCCTCAGACCCTCTGTCCTCACACCCTCTGTCCTCACACCCTCTGTCCTCAGACCCTCTGTCCTCAGACCCTCTGTCCTCACACCCTCTGTCCTCACACCCTCTGTCCTCAGACCCTCTGTCCTCACACCCTCTGTCCTCAGACACTCTGTCCTCACACCCTCTGTCCTCAGACACTCTGTCCTCAGACCCTCTGTCCTCAGACCCTCTGTCCTTACACCCTCTGTCCTCAGACACTCTGTCCTCAGACCCTCTGTCCTCACACCCTCTGTCCTCACACCCTCTGTCCTCAGACCCTCTGTCCTCAGACCCTCTGTCCTCACACCCTCTGTCCTCACACCCTCTGTCCTCAGACCCTCTGTCCTCACACCCTCTGTCCTCAGACACTCTGTCCTCAGACCCTCTGTCCTCACACCCTCTGTCCTCACACCCTCTGTCCTCAGACACTCTGTCCTCAGACACTCTGTCCTCACACCCTCTGTCCTCACACCCTCTGTCCTCAGACCCTCTGTCCTCACACCCTCTGTCCTCACACCCTCTGTCCTCAGACACTCTGTCCTCAGACCCTCTGTCCTCACACCCTCTGTCCTCAGACCCTCTGTCCTCAGACCCTCTGTCCTCAGACCCTCTGTCCTCACACCCTCTGTCCTCAGACCCTCTGTCCTCACACCCTCTGTCCTCAGACACTCTGTCCTCAGACCCTCTGTCCTCACACCCTCTGTCCTCACACCCTCTGTCCTCAGACACTCTGTCCTCAGACACTCTGTCCTCACACCCTCTGTCCTCACACCCTCTGTCCTCAGACCCTCTGTCCTCACACCCTCTGTCCTCACACCCTCTGTCCTCAGACCCTCTGTCCTCACACCCTCTGTCCTCAGACACTCTGTCCTCAGACCCTCTGTCCTCAGACCCTCTGTCCTCACACCCTCTGTCCTCAGACACTCTGTCCTCAGACCCTCTGTCCTCACACCCTCTGTCCTCACACCCTCTGTCCTCAGACACTCTGTCCTCAGACACTCTGTCCTCACACCCTCTGTCCTCACACCCTCTGTCCTCAGACCCTCTGTCCTCACACCCTCTGTCCTCAGACCCTCTGTCCTCAGACCCTCTGTCCTCAGACTCTCTGTCCTTAGACCCTCTGTCCTCAGACTCTCTGTCCTCACACCCTCTGTCCTCAGACCCTCTGTCCTTAGACCCTCTGTCCTCAGACTCTCTGTCCTCACACCCTCTGTCCTCAGACCCTCTGTCCTCAGACCCTCTGTCCTCAGACCCTCTGTCCTCACACCCTCTGTCCTCAGACACTCTGTCCTCACACCCTCTGTCCTCACACCCTCTGTCCTCAGACCCTCTGTCCTCAGACCCTCTATCCTCAGAAACTCTGTCCTCAGACCCTCTGTCCTCAGACCCTCTGTCCTCACACCCTCTGTCCTCAGACCCTCTGTCCTCAGACCCTCTATCCTCAGAAACTCTGTCCTCAGACCCTCTGTCCCCAGACCCTCTGTCCTCACACCCTCTGTCCTCAGACACTCTGTCCTTAGACCCTCTGTCCTTAGACCCTCGCATCGTACAAGGAAACACTTCCGGAGAAACCCCACAGTTTAAGGCAACATGGAGAACCCTCAGGAGAGCAGCAGAGGAGGATCCTCTCCAGGACGCACAGACTGCAATAGATGCCGTGTGTGAATTGAAGAGATAATGCATTTGCAGCATAGGTAGTCCAAATGTTTGAAATGCATGTGTCTTCAGACGCTCTTCCGTTTACACAAAGAAAAGCAAATGGACCGTAGACACACGGATTACAAATAACTAAATGCAAAATAACAATAATAATAATCTTTATATAAACATAATAATGACAATTAAAATAGTCTTTGTATAATAACTCTACCAATAAAAAAGAAAAGCACAGCAATAATAACAATAATAATAATGTATATATTCAATTTTGAATAAATTATTAACTATAATAATAATCAAAACAATACATATCTATAAGAATATTAATACAAAATATAACAATAAATAAATGCATAACAATAATAATATCAATAATAATCTTTATACAAAATTATTAATAACAACAATAAATAATTAAATGCATAATAATTATAATTCATAAATAATAGTAACGTACCTTTAACAACAGTCTCTTGAAAATGAAATAATAATAAACTCCAAATGATCTGTGGTGGCCTTTCAGGTGTTTGTGATCTTCACGTTTAACACCCTGTGCACTAAATGACCGTTACGTTGTTCATGACAACACGACACATCCTGTGTGTAGTTTAATGAGGACACGCAGTGGGACTAATTCAGAATGAACTGATCGCAATCAAATGACTGACTTTTGCCTTTATTTTCTAGAGTCGCTCAGAGAAAATGCAACGTCTGGAGAAGACGTCCTCCTTCGGTGCAACAGCTCCTCAGATGCTGCAGTCACAGTGGTAGAGTGGAGCAGACCTGGGCTGGAGAGATACGTCGTCTTCTACTTCAGAGATAACAGGCAGTATGAAAGATACCAGGATCCACTTTATCAAGGTCGTGTTCAGCTGAAAGATCAAGGGATGAAGAACGGAAACGCTTCTGTTGTCCTGAAGAACGTCACCGTCAACGACTCGGGAACGTATCAGTGTCGGGTGATAACTTCCCAAACCAGCAGCAAGAGAGATGCGGATGGTGAACTGGTTTCCTCCGTCAATCTGACCGTCTCTGAACGTGAGTCTGTGTTCCTCCTGAAGAGTTCCTCCATTGGGTTAAAGATGATGTTGATGCTCTGTGATCGGCAGGTAATGTCTGACATGAGACTGGAGAGGAAGCAGATTGTGTTCTTCATCTCCTTCATGATCAGCTGTTCTCCAGTCGTTTCCTCACTGCTCTCTCTTTCTGTCCTCAGGTCCTGAACACCCAGGGGGTCCCGGAGGACGTGTTGGGTTGGGAGTTGGTGTGGGTCTCTTTGTCGTTGGTCTCGTTCTCGTTGTTGCTGGACTTGTTGTGAAGTCTAAGAGAGCTAAGGAGAAGAGACCATTAGAGAGTGTTGATGTGAAACTGAACCCCTGACATGTCCCAGCCCCCCTTCACGCCTGACTGTCCTCCATCCCCTGCTTCTAATCTAAGTCACCCTCTCCCTGAAGCTCCACCGTGACGCGTGGAGGGCTTCCCCTCTGATGACCCACGTGCTCATCTTCATTCCTATTCGTCTTTGAATCTGACCAATAAAGCCTTGAGCCTTGAACCCACAGCGTGTTCTGACTGCGTTCTGTATTTCAGTGATTGATGTCGTCTTTACTTTAGGAAACTGAAGTTCTACTTGCATATATCATTTGTTCTTATTTTCATATCTCCAGATTAAAACGTGAAGCACCTTGTATTCAGGCTGAAGTGTACTCTAAAGACATGTTATAGAGTACCCCCCCCCTCGTGTAGGTCTGCAGTGGAGGTGAAGCTGAAAGTATTCATCTTTCTGTTTCAGGGAGTTCCAGTTAGCTCTTTATTTCTAAACACCACGCTCAGCTCGACTAGTGATGTCTGAATGGGCCGTTTCTATTTCATTATTACTCAAACAAAGGTTTCAAAGGTCAAAGGTGAAAGGTCAGCGTGAATCCTATTTTCACATAACTTAACTTTACTTGATAATGTCCTCAGTCTGTCCTCAGTCTGTCTTCAGTCTGTCCTCAGTCTGTCCTCAGTCTGTGCTCACGTATGCTTCTACTGCACTATCCTTTCAGCGGTGAGACTAACCAGCAGAGCCCCTGTAGACCTGGTAGACCTAGTAGACCTAGTAGACCTGGTAGACCTAGTAGACCTAGTAGACCTGGTAGACCTAGTAGACACCGTCCCGTTAATAACTGTGTACACTGAAAAAAACGGGGAGTACGATTTACTAGAAAACGCAGTCAGAAAGTAAATGTAACAACGTATATTTCAAGTAGCTTCTACTTACAGTTAAGTGTTTGTTACTAAAGGCACTCAGTTTTGTAAGTACATTTTATTTACTATTGCAAAGCAGATTTGATTGAAGATTACGTTTGAATCTTATTACGAATCTCCAGTCAAATACATTTGGCTTTCCAGGTTGTTTTTTCTTGCTATTCGTATCTTTCATTTAGTAAATATGTAATATTTCAATATAATTATTAAGTATCATCAAATACAATTGTTATTCAATGAAACAGTTTTCCACTGGCTCCAGAACAGGGAGGACTCTCTGAAACCACACGTGTGTTCTGATGTCCGACAGAAGCCACGAGGAACCTACAGGCTGCAGTTAAGTGAACACAGCCACACGGGCCGCGCTCAGAGGTCCAGAGTCCGGCCGTAGGGTTCTGCCACGCCGTGAGAACACTCCACCACAAGTGAAAGGCTGAGGGAACGCTCAAGGATTTCTAACAGTATTTACATTTCTTTGTAATTAAAAAACAGAACCTTATACTTTATCAACTCTATATAAGACAGTGAAGCACAAAGTACA
>CM070489.1:253736-257391 GCA_036324585.1 Champsocephalus esox
CTGCTCTCAACGTGGAGCTCAGGCCTGACAACACGCTGAGTCTCTGAGCAGGACATCGCCTCTGGACTTCTGTCACATGACTCTTTACCACAGAACCACAGAACCACGTCCCAGACGTCTTCTCTTTATGTTAGTCACCGTCTTCATCCCTCGTGAGATCCTCCGGGTCAATCATTCAATCATTCATTAGTTTTTGAAGTTTTACTTTATTAGGCTTATTTAAAATAGATAAAGATATTGAATAATATTCAGCCAAAGAGCAGGCGGTAAAACCAGTGCACTCCCCAAGTCCACTTATATTAGAAACCAATATAACTTCAGCCCAACTGACATCCTCTCAATCAGAACCAGAACCAGGACCATCATCACAGGGGTTGAGACGTACGAGGAGTTTGACCCGGTGTCGTGGCGCATACAAATAAAACTATGGTTCAAAACACAGAGAGAAAGTAGTTGAAGAAACTAAAGCCTCGTGAAGGGAACCCACAGGAACCGGCCTCTCAAGTTCTGTGAGGCGCTGCTCTCAGGGACACAGTGGAGGTTGTATTGGTCATGTAAACACGTCTGACCGGTTCCTGCTGAACCTGAACAACAACAACAACAACAACAGCTGTATTATTAAATATTCAAATGAATGCAAATATAGAGATGTGAAACTCCTGATATTTCAACACACAGTTTGGTTTGTACACACACACTGTGTGTTGCTCAGTCCCTCTTCATAAGGAGCAGACATGTTACATGTTAACCCCTCTCTGAGTCACACGCTGAACACACTTTAACGCTGTGTGTGTGTGTGTGTGTGTGTGTGTGTGTGCGTGTGTGTGTGTGTGTGTGTGTGTGTGTGTGTGTGTGTGTGTGTGTGTGTTCACCTCTAAAGTATGTAAAGCATCCTGTTTGGCATCAGTTCATCTCTTCACATATTTCCGGGGACAATAAAGTATATGGCATCGTTTTAGAAATAACGTGTGAAAGCAGGAAGTTCCCGGATCCAGGGAATGCGTGTTTGGAGCTGGATCTGAACGTTCCCTCTTTGTTGTCATCAGCTTGAGTCGGAAAGAGGGGCTTCATGACTCTTCCCGCTGCGATGCATGTTCACACAGAATACACTGGTACATTCTGACGGGCTTCAGACCTGGACTCGTGCTTTAACCCTGATGATAGAGGTTGATCTGCAGAGCTCTGCTGCCCCCTGCTGCTCGGTGAGGTACTAACAACACCTCGAGGACTGTCTGCCACCAGCACACTCTGGAGCAGGTCTGTAATTGGAGGGTTACAAAGTATGATCCTGTATTTCCCCAAATAGATAATGTTTAAAAACCAGCTGTGGGTGATTCTTCTTAAATCTAAATGTAGTCGAGCAGGTTCTCAAGGACTTGTTTTCGTGCCGACAACAAATAGGAGAAAAGGTAGAAATATTATTAGAAATGTATTTATTTAAGTAAATGATATTATTACATGTATTTTAACGTTTTTTTTTACAACAAATAAGATATACAAATAATCAAAAAGTGGTTTACAAAAAATAAACACCATTAAAGATTTATTGAGTTTTATTTCTTTAATTTTTTATTCAAGAGAAGCTGATTTGAGACCGTTGTTGACCCTCCACCTGGAAGGAGGAGCCTCGTTCAGCTGAGAGAGAGACTACAGACTGAGAGAGAGAGATACAGACTGAGAGAGAGACTACAGACTGAGAGAGAGAGAGACGACAGACTGAGAGAGAGAGACGACAGACTGAGAGAGAGAGACTACAGACTGAGAGAGAGAGACTACAGACTGAGAGAGAGACTAAAGACTGAGAGAGAGACTACAGACTGAGAGAGAGAGACTACAGACTGAGAGAGAGAGACTACAGACTAGACGAGAGAGAGAGACTACAGACTGAGAGAGAGACTACAGACGAGAGACTGAGAGAGAGACTACAGACTGAGAGAGAGAGACTACAGACTGAGAGAGAGACTACAGACTGAGAGAGAGAGACTACAGACTGGAGAGAGACTACAGCGAGAGAGAGACTACAGACTGAGAGAGAGACTACAGACTGAGAGAGAGAGACTACAGACTGGAGAGAGAGACTACAGACTGAGAGAGAGACTACAGACTGAGAGAGAGAGGACTACAGACTGAGAGAGAGACTAAAGACTGAGAGAGAGAGACTACAGACTGAGAGAGAGACTACAGACTGAGAGAGAGAGACTACAGACTGAGAGAGAGAGACTACAGACTGAGAGAGACTAAAGACTGAAGAGAGACTAAGACTGAGAGAGAGACTACAGACTGAGAGAGAGAGACTACAGACTGAGAGAGAGAGACTACAGACTGAGAGAGAGACTACAGACTGAGAGAGAGAGACTACAGACTGAGAGAGAGACTACAGACTGAGAGAGACTACAGACTGAGAGAGAGAGACTACAGACTGAGAGAGAAGACTACAGACTGGGAGAGAGAGACTACAGACTGAGAGAGAGAGACTACAGACTGAGAGAGAGACTACAGACTGAGAGAGAGACTACAGACTGAGAGAGAGACTACAGACTGAGAGAGAGACTACAGACTGAGAGAGAGACTACAGACTGAGAGAGAGACTACAGACGGAGAGAGAGAGAGACTACAGACGGAGGGGAAGTGGGGAGGGTGTGGTTTGGAATTGGGCCTGAAGATCAGGTCAGAACTGATGCTCCGTGGTGACAGCAGATATGACATCATCGTAGTCATCATCTAATCTCTGCTCAGCGTGGGTGTGCGTCATCGCCATGGAGACAGACTGGTCACTTCCTGTTGTCAGAAATAAAATGTAGAAAACGTATCAAGAGTTCTGGCTGAGATTAAATGCCTTTAGATGAACAAACTGAGCGAGGTTACCTCTGGCCCTCTCTCGATATATAGACACCATGAGGAAAGTGGAGATGCAGTATGGGCAGAAGACCACCAGGTGGCAGATCACCCTGAACACAAGGTGGAGGGAGGAGGCAGGAGGTGCAGAGGAGGATGTGGGCGGGTCCATGGTGGTCGTAGGAGGTTTTCCTGCAGGGAGAATCACACCTGGTCAGGTGAACATCTGAAGCAACGAGTCCTGAACCCAAAGCACAGCTCCTCACCTGAGACAGACAGCCGGCTCCATGGAGACGCTTTACCCTGGACGCTACACGTGTAGAGGCCTTCATCAGACCTGGAGACATGGAGGAGGGTCATGTGACCATCAGACCCATTCCTGATGGAGACGCCATCTTTGTAGAATTCAGCAGAGGGAGGGTCGGCCATCTTTGTTCTGCAGGTCAGAGTGACGTCATCTCCCTCCGTCACAGGGGAGGGCAGGACTCTGCAGGATCACCGCTCCACCTGATCCACCTGAAGAGACAGAAACAACATGTTGTATTTGTTATGTGATGGCCCAGAGCCTAGGGCCTCTGAGTGTGTTGCAGGTCCTGCGATGGGGTGGAGCTGAAGAGGCCAATCAGCGGGATCGGGGACACCTGGCCGGAGCCGAGGTGCTATTTAAGCCCAGCTGCCCGAGTCACATGGCCGGCACTACTCTCTCCAAGGCGGCTGCAGAAGGACTCCCTCCGTGATCCTTTCCCATCGTCCATCCTCTCCTGTTTTTGGTGTTGCAAATAAAGTGCCGTGATTTTTGGAAACTTTGAGAATCTCTTTT